>JASAMZ010008203.1:0-14266 GCA_030248115.1 Linhomoeus sp. GSCO2_2 | reverse complement strand
CTCTCCTCTCTGCCCCTGCTCATGGTCTACTGGGCCAATAGACTATCCACCACCGTCGCCGTGCCCAAGCCTTTGACGGGACTGTTGGGCACCAGTGTGGACATTGGTGGGTTGGTTGGTTTGACATGTACGCGTACCGTACTCCACCCTCCCCTCCGATTTGGGAATTGGGGGGGGGGGGACGGAACTTTTGAGGTCACAGTTGGACCAAGATGCTGCTGCATCAATATTTTTGCCGCAGGTGTAAATGTGTGCCAATATTTATGTGTGAAGTTATAAAACTACTTTATAATACTGCCTCAGGCGAAAATTGTTGCCGGTTACGCTCTGTACATTCGTCGTCCCACCCTCAGGCCCCCTCTACTACGTCTATATGGGTCTGATGGTGGTGTTCTGCTTCAACGCCATCAACATTCTGGCCGGCATCAATGGCCTGGAGGCCGGCCAGAGCGCCGTCATCGCCGCCTCCGTCATTCTCTTCAATCTGATTCAACTCTGGAGTGAGTGGTGGGCATTATTTGGTCGAAGGTCGATGATTCTATCTTGATGGTTCGTTTTACAGGACTGGAATCTCAGGACTGGTACCACTACTTGTCGCTTTACTTCCTCGCGCCCTACTTGTGCACCACCCTGGTCCTGCTTTACTACAACTGGTGGGTGAGGTTTTGGCAACACTGGACACTGGTATGCACACTACATTGAATACCTTATACCCACCGTCTATCATCCTTGACAGGTGTCCAGCGCAGGTGTTCGTGGGCGACACCTTCTGCTACTATTCGGGCATGGTGCTGGCTGTCGTTGGAGTGCTGGGTCACTTCAGCAAGACACTCATGCTCTTCTTCGTCCCTCAACTGGCCAACTTCCTCTACTCCGTCCCTCAGCTCTTCAAACTCTTGCCATGCCCCAGACACAGGCTGCCCAGGTGCCGCCCGGATGCTTTGTTGTGTTCCTTCCAAGCGAGTTATGTCGCTTCCTTTGGCATACTGCGCTCCTTAGGCCTACGTGGTGTGGGAAAAGTCGTTGGAATGCAATCTTTGGTGGGGCTATGCGTTGTTTATTCTTTGGTTGCTTCTTTAGTTCTGGTGGTGTTTCGTTGTTGTACCTACTATTTTCAAATTTTGACAATTGCAGCTTGCTGATGTTCAAATCGCGCCTATTGGCTCTAATTCAAATTCAGTCGGCCGTCTACCGTATACTCACGCAATTAAAATTCAAACCAAGAGGTATTGCGACGACTCGCCACCAAAGAATGGTAAACGCGCAACGCATTGAGATACATTATTTATTGTCCCTTTCTTCAGGTACGACCCCAAATCGGGCACTGTCAGCATGAGTTTCGCCGAGTTCCAGAGCTCCAAAGTGGGAATACTCGGCCGTCTAGTCATAGCCCTGTTGTCCCCTCTGGGTCTTCTCCACTGCGAGCACTTTCAGAAGGACAATGAAGAATGGACGAGAATCAACAACATGACACTGATCAATCTGGCATTGAAGCTCTTTGGCCCCATGAGAGAGAGCAGGTTGACACTGCTTCTCTTGGGCGTGCAGTTGTTTTGCAGCGTCTTGGCCTTCCTCGTGCGCTTCTTGTTAGCCGGCCTTGTCTACGAGGTCGTCCACTGATTTGGAAGTTCTAAGAGATAGCCGCCTATGCGATTGCACTGGAAATACGAGAGACGAAGGGAGCCGCAGTGGTGTGTACCTAGCGCTCGTGCGACCGCCGGCGGCAGCAGCCTGTGGGAAGACGTTGGTGTCGTCTGTCGTCAAGTAAGGTTCGCCATCTGTAGGTCGTGCGGTTACAGACGCTAGGTTACGAAGGCGATTTAGCGACGTTCATGGATTCTTATGGGACCTCCAAAAGCTCGATTGTGGCGCGATGACAGACCGAAGCAATGAATTCGAGATGAGTTGGTACTTCAATCACCGAACTTCAGATATCGACAACGCAGCCGCTCGGTAGAGAGGCAGCGACAGCCAAGCGCGCGGGATCTGTCAGCGGCGTACTTTGCATGAGGGTGCTTTTCGTCAAACAAAATTGACCAACGGCTTATGTTTCCTCGAAGTCTGTTGCCTGCTGCCGTCAGTTTAGGGGAACCTAGGCCACTAAGTGCTTTGGAACTTCGCTTCTTCTGACCTCGTAGGCAATTTGTCTGGGAACCTCGTTGCGCCTCGAAGCCATCTGGTAACGATTTCTCCGATTGGTTTGGGTTGATGCAATAAATTGGAATAGCGGCCAATTTCTTCAACTGAAGTAGAGTGCTTTCGGCTTCCGTTGAAGATTTGTTGCCATCCGGAAAGGACATCGTTTTATCAAGTATGCTTCTCCTGGCGTTGAACTTATTCAAAGCAATCACACCTCGGGGCGACGACGACTTTGTGGACCGGCTCAACTACTACTACAGCTCGATTTTGCTGGTCTGCGCAGCTATAGCCGTCAGCGCCAAGCAATATGCTGGTGAAGTGAATTACAGTAATGTACCCAACCCCAGTATAAGCAGGAGTTACACATCAGAACACGACAGGCCTTTTGAACCAAAATTTCGACACTTATTGGTGTTTAGTGACCTTCTTTCAGGTCGGCCGATCGAGTGCTGGATTCCACAGCAGTTCAGTCGCAGCATGGAGCAGTATATCGAGGCGTACTGCTGGGTGCAGAACACCTATTATGTGCCCATGAACAAACACATACCGGACGACCAACAAGCCAGAAAGAGTCAGTATCACTTTTATGCAAAGTCGAGGATACCTACAGTAACCCTGGTTTAACTCGCATAGATCGCCAAATCGGGTACTACCAGTGGGTGCCGTTCATTCTGTTGCTTCAGTCGCTCCTCTTTATCGTCCCTTGTATTTTCTGGAGGTTGGCCTGCTGGCAAAGTGGTAAGCAGAGAAGTACACATCCACGTAATTGGTTGAGAACATCAAAGCGGCGTGTTCATGCAGGCATGAATCTGAGCTTGCTTATCAAGAATGGAGGCGATGTCGACGTTGCTGACGGCTCCAAGAGACGTGACGCGATTCGCAATTTGGCGTTCAATCTCCGAGATCTGCTGGAGATGCGAGTCAGTCAGCTGACGTATTTTACACAATTGCACAAATTACTAAAGAATTGTTCTTCAGATCAATGAGAGCAAAAGCCAGATTTGCTGCGCTCGAGTTCTGTGCTGTTGTGGCGATATGTGCTGTGTCAGCGCCCTGTACCTTTTGACCAAAGTCCTATACGTGTTGAACGTCGCCGGACAGTTCCTGCTGCTGAACAAACTCTTGGCGCCAGGAAACCCTGACGAAACATTTGATCCAGAAAGAGAAATGGAAAGAAGATATTTGTATGGTTTTCAGGTTGTTTCTGAAGGCCTGACTTGGTAGTATAAGTGGGATCACACAAAGGCCGGTTCCCTCTCGCTCAGGTGCTGACGGACCTGTGGATGGGCCGGCCTTGGGAGGAGTCGGGCCACTTCCCGCGCGTCACCCTCTGCGACATCCAAGTGCGCTACGTGGCCAATCTCAACACGTTCACAGTGCAGTGCACCCTGCTTATCAACCTGTTTGCTGAAAAGGTAGCAACTGCTTACCGACCGACTATCGACATCCCAGCTTTTGCCATCTAAAAATCGATGTTCTGAGGTGTTCGCCATCGTTTGGTGCTGGCTTCTGCTGGTCGGGAGCGCCACTGCTGCCAGCGCTTTCTTCTGGCTGTTCAACATCGCCGCACCCACTCAACGGCATTGTTTTGTAGTCAGACTGATTGGAGACGGAGTTAGCAGTGCCGATGCCAAAGCCGATTTGAAGACCTTTACTCGTGGCTATCTACGCACAGACGGGGTACAGATCTAGTGGATTGTATAGAGCTACATATCAGTATCCCTTAGGTAGCAGCATAGCCGTTTCTGCCACTTGTTTAGAGAAATGAGCATTATGCGCCTTGTGGATTCACAGAGGGTCTGGATACCAGTGAAGTAAAACAGATCGTCTCCTTCAGGTGTTCGCCCTGCGCATGCTCGCCAACCACAACGGCGACGTGGTGGCTATGCGCGTGGCTCGGGCCCTCTGGACGGACTACTGCCGTCTGCAGCTGCCGCCATCGACGGCGCAGCTGATCGAGATGGAGCCAAAGGTGTCAGTGGTCAGCCGCCACCGTCGACAAAACAGCGCCAGGCATCGCCAGGCCGAAGATGAGACGGACGCCTTCAGTTTCGACGAGCTGCTACTGAACCACCGACCGAGCAAGAGGAGACAAGCCGGCCACATCGAAAGCAGCGCCAGCTGCCCGCCCATCTACGAGAAAAACGCCCATCACACCCTGCTTCTATGATTTTCCGCAGTACAGTGTCGTGGGACAGACAGCATTGTCTCTGACGAAGATGGTTTTCTGTCACGACAGTTCGCTATGCTAATTGTTTGTGACTGGTTGTTAGTTGATCGTTGTTCCTTTGTTCCAGTTCCTTTGTATATTCATTTGTACATATGCTACAGTAGTCGACGTGTGTGCTGCTTATGACAAAGCAAGCCAGCCAAGGCGTCTGTATTGAGCTACCGTAGCTGAGCTAATAGCTGGCCATATCGATTGCGAAGAAACGAAACGTTTACAGATAGGCGCAAGTCTACTAGCTTGCATTTTGAAGCCAGCCACGTTCGGAAACATTTTTGGGTGAGGTTCTTGGTGAGACGTTGGCTGCAGTGCAGATTTCACTCTAGTTGGCGTTCCTTAATTTACGCGTATTTGGCGCACTCTCTGTATATCAAATCAAACAGACGCTGCGGAATTTAGAAACGTGCTGAGTCGTGGAAAGGTTGGCACTACAATCTGAAGAGTTGAAAGGCGGTGCTGGAATTGACAGTTTGACTGTCTTCGACTGTGGTTAGCACACAGATTGGACTGGAATTCCTCCTTTTGTCGATGCGGATGAGAAACATTTTTTGGTTTCTTGTAATCAGAGAAGGCGCAGAACGTTCCTGAGGTAGCTGGCAGCGTTGCTTTACTGAAGATGGCAAGTGCTCCCGGTCAGCAGCCAGGTTAGATGGGAGTTTGTTCTTATTTGATGCTTCTGGCCGGATTTGAGTTGGCATTTTAGGAATGCCGCCTCAGCAGATGCCTCCAGGCGGCGCGGGTTACAACCAATACGATCCTCAACAGGCAAGAGCTTCCCCGTCGATTTCCTTACTTACAAAGCCGATTGCAGTCTCTCTATCCTCCTCTTCTGTCCGTCCCAGGTGGCTGCCTACCAGCAGTACTGTCAGCAGTACTACCAGCAGATGGCGCAGCAGGGCGGTCCCGGAGCCGAGGCCTACGCCGCCTACGCGCAGTACTACCAGCAACAACAGCAGCAAGCTCCGCAGCAGCAGCAGTCGCACGGCGGGCCGCCGCCTTCCCATCACCAGCAGCAGCAGCAAGCGCCTCCAGGATACGGCGGTGGCGGTGGGCCGCCCAGGGACCGCGGACCTCCCCCCAGCAGTGGACATAGAAGCGACTACGGAGGAGGTGTGGAGTAGTCGCTGCTCTGTTGCTGTGCGAAGAACGTGTGGTTTGACTCTGTAAATGGCGGCCGTCGCTGCTGACAGTGGTGAGAAGACTGGTTGGCCTGTCGTCCCTGTTTGTGTCGTAGTGCCTAGTGGTGATCAGGTTTTGAGAACCTTGTGCTTGTGACTGCTCTCCGACGTCAATATTAGCTCCTCTTCTTCGTCCATAGGTGGTGGCGACAGACCAAGCGGCGGTCGCGATCGTCCCTCTCGTTTCGACCAGCCCTCGGACAGGCGCGACAGCAGTCGCAGCAGCGGCGGCGATCGCGATCGCGACAGGGATCGCGAGCGCAGCAGCAGCAGCTACGGAGGAGGACGCGACCGAGACAGAGAGCACAGCGGAAGCGGCGGGCGCGACTTCAGCTCCTTCGGAGGCGGTAGAGACTACGGCGGCGGCTCCAGAAGCGGCGGGTGGGTACCTCTTTGATTGGCTTTGTAGCTGAGAAGCCTGGAAGTCATATTTGGTGGCGTGAACCGAAATCGGGAAATGCGTGTTCTTTTTTTCTGAGGGGCAGGTCGCTCGCACGGGAGGTACCGGCTAGACACCAAAGGTGGTTTGACTGCGTCGTCAGTCCGCTCAAAGTGTTGCTACACAACAGACACACAGTAAACCCTCTAAAGTGTTCTAGATATGTGCGCATGGTCAAAGCAAAAGGTTGGCCACCCGAAACTTGTGGCTCTTTCCAAGGTGTTGCAGAGTGTACTCTGCAAAGAGCGGACGACGCAACACAGACAGACTGACGCATAGGCAGGAGAGACACGTGGGTGGTGACAGGGGAAGAGTCTGAAACTGGCGTCTTTGTAGACCACCCGGTGGCGGCCCCCCTCCTCACAGCGGACGAGGAGGTTACCAAGGTATACGGTATCGAACCTGGTGTGTGCTCGGGCTTGTTGGTGCCCCACTGCATTGCATTCGTGTGTGCCTGTGCTCTCAGACCATAAGTGGCTTAAGTAGGATGTCCAGTGTACCTACAACTTGGGTGTCTGTCAATGCGTCGAGTGGGTGTTGCATCCAAGCCATAATTGTCATAAAAATTCATATCTGACGTGTCTCAATCTTTTCACTCTTGAGGGTCTGGGCTGCAAGATTTTCTTTTTTGGTGTCCTGGGGTTTTTGACTGCGGTATGCGGCCATATTGTGCCTGGGGCTAACTCGGAATTCTAGAGGCATTCAGAATTTTGTAGGGACAATTCAATGTGGCACTAAATAAACAGAAATCCAGCAGAATTTGCAATGTGCTGCTTTGATTAACCAGTATTCTCAAACGGAAAGTTGTAAGGGCTGCAGGAAAATTTTTACAGTCTAACCATACAAAGCCTGGGGGCATTGGGTGCCCCTAAACGAATTTCTAGGGGGCATCAGGGTTAGTGCTATGCGTATGCGTATGCCCCCCATATGTGTCCAAAACAGTTTGAGAACCCGGTGTCCGTACAGAGGATTATCGCGAAAGTTCGCCCTTCAACAGTAGAACCTTCCTTCGAATATGGCCCTTTGGTTGTGAAGCCAATCAAGCCATGGCCAAACCTCGGATGACACAGTGCAGAGGTAGAGGTTCAATTGGGTGCACAGTGTCACTCTGTTCCAGAGCCAACCTATTCTACCTTAGCCTCACGTAAGAGGTGATGACACCACTTGAATATGCCTGGCATCTGCCTTATTACTGTATATGTCTTTTACGACGCTGTTTGCGCCAAAACGGTCATTTTCAAACCCACCACCTACATATGGTGTCTTGGTGAACGCGTGTCTAACTACTTTTCTGCTGTAATCCCTGGGTGATCTAGAGGTCAAAAGGTAGTTAACAACGAATTCTTACCACATCTAGTTACTACACTTTTATGGTTAGTTACATCTGGTTGGTTGCATTGCTCTGGTCAGTGATCTAATGGGTCGGTATTATCGGAGTGACAGCTACGTGTGCTAACCTTTCAATTACAAATTACTTGAAAGTTGACGTTAACCTTAAATATTTTTTTGAAGTTACAAGAGGGATGCCACTACTTTGCGAATGGGGTTACCTGTGAACTCTATTGTCGTAGACCTTTGCAGAGGGGGAGGGGGTCCTCACTGTGTCCATACAAGTCCTGGACGACCGTCACTACAGAGGTCTATGCTGATCAGTTATTCTCTTGAACAGTGAGGTCGAACAATAATCTAGTCTCACGAGGGCGACAACAAACAAGATCACTGGTCTGGGTGAGCATTTCGACTGCACTCGGTTGGAGTCTCGCCTGACGGACATAAACAGTCATTTCCTTGCCCTCTTATGGGATCGATTGCGAGCACAACCATCACATGGAGTTCACGGGTCGCTGGTCTGGCTCATACATGTGGGGCACATGACGGTGCAGAGAGCCTAAAACATGGACTCTACCTGTCGTGGAGTGTACTGGCACTCGCATCTTGGCACTGGATTTTTGGTCCGAGTTCTGTGCGCTTCAGAGGGTTCTGTTCAATGAAAATATTTGCATTGACATTCAGGTCCATCGACTAGTGAAGTATGTATGTACATATGTACTAGATTGGGGAAAGCCAGCTAACTTCCTTATGCGGCCTGCTGAAGTAGGCTGGGGAAAGATGACTCACTCCTTACTGTGCGACTACCCTAAAGTTATGGAGTTGCAAAACCCATGGGATGCGTGCCAATTGAACGCCTAGCGTTAGTCTGTGTTTGCATTGCCTAAGTAGAGACATGATCAGCCTCTTGTTCGGTTGGCCACTTCCATTTGTGAAGAGTACGTGTGAGTGGAGTGAGTACTCTGTGAGTGGACGTACGTTTGGCTTGTATCTTGCTCTTGCAGATGAAAGTGGTCGGTCGGTACGAGAATAGTAAAACTTCTAAACATTTTCCTAAGTTGTTTTCCCTTTCCAGATAGGGGCGACGATCGCCGTGGTCCTCCCAGCTACGACCGTGGAGGAGGAGGAGGTCGAGAGGGCGGAGGATATGGAGGCGGCGGTGGCGACCGAGGTCGCGGCGGATTTGGAGGAGGTCGGGGCGGCGGTGGCGACAGAGGAGGAGGAGGCAGGGGCGGCTTCGGCGACCGTGGAGGACGCGGCGGTTTCGACCGCGGCGGCGGCGGTCGAGGTGGAGGAGGCTTCGGCGGCCGTGGGGGCTTCGGAGACCGAGGCGGCAGAGGGGGCGGCGATCGGGGTCGCGGTGGGGGGCGCGGCGGCTTCGGCGATCGAGGCGGAGGTCGGGGAGGGTTCGGCGACAGAGGAAGGGGCGGAGGCAGAGGAGGTTGGCGCACTGTAAATCGAGCCGGCCTTTGAGAGTGCAAGATGGCCCGTGTTCTACTTTGAGGCGGTCGCGGCGGCTTCGGAGGTGGTGGCGGGCCGCCGGGCGAGCCAGTGGTCATGCCTGACACCATATTCGTGGAGAACGTCCCAATGATGGCCACGGAGGACTTCCTGTCCGAGTTCTTCAGCAGCATTGGGGAAATCGCTGTAGGCGGCGTCGCATCTTCTCGACTCATGGCCCTCTAGTCCAAATAAACGTCTTCGCATGCGCATAGATGAGCGACAAGACAGGAGGGCCGAAGATCAAGATCTACACGGACAAGGAGACTGGCGATCCCAAGGGCGAGGCTACCGTCAGCTTCGTGTCGCCGGCGCTCGCCCAGTCCGCCGTCCAGCAGCTGTCGGGTCAGTCTGACCCTCTTCCGTTCTGATCGGAAGCTGATCCAATCCTTCTCGTTCGTCCACTGCAGGGCAGTACTTCCCTGGCAGCAACGAGCCTCTGAAGATCAGCATAGCCTCCTACACGCCCAAGCCGGACGGCGGCGGTAGAGGTCGTGGAGGAAGGGGCGGTGGACGTGGAGGCTTCGGAGGTCGCGGCAGAGGCGGAGGCGACCGCGGCGGCCGAGGGGGAGGCGACCGGGGCAGAGGAGGTCGGTTGACCGTTTGACAGTTTGACATGTTGTCTATAACTTTTACTGCGATCTTGGAACCTTGTGCGACTGGTTTGGAGTCGCTTTGTATCTTTGCTGAAGGCTGTCGGAAATCGTGAAGCACGAGGCGACAGTGACATGCGTTGTGTGCCATTCAGGAGGGCGAGGCGGTTTCGGCGATCGCGGCGGCGGTCGAGGAGGAGGAGGGCGCGGAGGTGGCGGATTTGGCGGTATGCTTGACGCGTTTTCCCACTCCCTTGCGAAGAAGGCACTGAAGCCGGTTCAATCTTCCAGGCCGCGGCGGCGGCCGAGGTGGAGGCGGCGGCGGCGGCGGAGGTCCCTCCGCTTCAGGGGCCAATATGGAGATTCGGCAGAACGACTGGAGCTGCAGCGGCTGCGGCAACAACAACTTCGCCTTCCGCAAGGAGTGCAACCGCTGTGGTACCGCCAAAGGACCTGGAGGAGGGGGAGGCGGCCCTCAGATGAACGGGGGAGGAGGAGGGGGACCCATGAGAGGGTTGGCTTCTTGACTTCCCTACCTCGAAACCTCTAACTTTGTGGCCGCCATTCACAAACGTGACTGCACATATCAAGCCCCCAATTTGGACACGACATACTACAGGGCGTTTCTGATATATTTCAGATCATTTCAACACTAAAGAGAAAATTGCGTCGTTTTGCTCAAGTTCATGTCGAAAATCGCATGCAGTTTTCACTGCTGGAGATTGGGCTGACCTTGAGCAAACAACGCCATTTTCTCCATAGTGTAAGAAATGGTCTGAAACTTTGGTACTTCAGTAATAACACCCTGTGATTACGTCGTGTCCAAATTGGAGCCTGATATGTGCAGTCAATCTTGGGAACGGTGGCCGCAAAGTTAAGCTATCACTTTGTGAGCCACCCTGTACATATAACGCCTTGACCCCAATCAACCTTCAGGTACGGTGGAGGCGGCGGCGATAGACAGCGACCCTACTGAACTCTGTCTCTTTCCCTCTTCATCTCAACAATTGTTCTCTCTGTTCGGTTTTCGTTTGCGCTCGCTCCTACTCCGCTCTATTTTGTTATTGCACTGTAGCGATTTGGCTGATGATGCCAGTCAGTTGCACCCTTGAGGTTGTACAGCAATCGGCTGACTACTGGATCGACCGTACAAGAACATGCTGTGTGGTCGTTAGACGGAAACTCCTGTTGAAGTCGTCGCTCGTCGTGCGTTCCGTCGCCAATGTGACTTCTGTCGTCTCTAGCAGATCGCGTAACGTCTGTAGCCGTTCGTGGTACCACCGTCATTGAACAGGGGTTTGACACGACAACTCTCTTAGCACAGCTCGAACTCTGAGCATAGGAGATTCGTCGTGAGGTACAAGCGAAGAGAAGCCTTAGTGTAGTCTTCTAGCAATGCAATGGAACTTTGAGTCCACCAATTCAAACGGTGCCTTCACTTCTCAAGAAGTGCCGCAGTGTCGCCGTGTGGTGCGCGTTGCATCTTTCTGTGAAATGAGCACGAAGACGAAGCATTTCCGCTATGGAAATAACCCCTTCAATGAAAGATAAGGCTCCGGCGCGACACGTCTTGCGTACTCGGTCTCATCTCGTATGTACCTATCGCTTGTATGTACCTACCCAGGTGCGATTCAACGCGCCGCGCTGCCGCAGGAAGTTGATGCGCGTGTCTTGAACTGTATCAGAGAAAGTCATGGCAGACTCGGAGGTAGCGGTCGGCAATGGCACTCAACAGAGCGATCAGAAGCGCGTGGAGCTGCGCGAGTTCTGGGAGGCGTATTCGGGCGACACCTCTCACACGGCGATGATGCTCAACGCCGACGCCGAGCAGATCACAGAGCACGACTGCCGCGATATCGTCACTGCGCTGCCGCCCCTCGAGGGCAGGAGGGTGCTCGAATTGGGCGCTGGCATTGGGTCAGTCTGGAGGCGTCCTTTTGCAATTCCAATGTGCAGTTTTATTTTTGACCTGCACTCTGTATAACCGGTCTCTACTGCCTCGGCTACTGTACTTCATGCTGTTCGCAGTTGTGCGCAACTTTCACCATTTGCGTCTAGCGGCTTACACAGTTGACTGGACACCTTGCTAAGAAATGGTAGTGAACCAAGCACGCTGGCTGCGTTTCGGCACAGGCGCTTCACGAGTGAGCTGACGAAGCTGGGCGCCGCGTCGATTCACGCGACCGACTTCATCGAGTCCTTCGTGGAGAAGAATCGCCAGACCCACTCGGACCACGACCACGTCACGCATCAGGTGACTGACGCCGTGCACGCCCACTACGACGACAACAGGTCCGTCTCTGTAATGGCCCGTGGCCAAACCAAAGCGACATACGCCCACTGATCTATCTATACCAGTTTCGACCTGGTGTTCACCAACTGGCTGCTGATGTACCTCACGGCCGATGAGACCGTCGATCTGCTGAAGCGCTCTCTTCTGTGGCTCTCGGAAGGCGGCTACGTTCACGTCAGGGAGTCCTGCTCCATGTCGTCCACTGGTAAGACTGATGGGGGGCTTGAGACGGGGACGCCTCTGTACTGGTGCTTGACCAATACTACGGGAGATAACGGTCGCTCAAATTTACAGCGGTGATGCTGTGACAATCAAAGTTGTGCCTCAAGTGCAACACGCACATCGAAATTGTTTGTGGAAGGACATTGACATCTTCAAGTAGCGGATCGAGTGTTTCAGGCGGCCAGCCGCAGAACAAAAGTTGCGCGTCGGAGAATCCCACCTTCTATCGGCACTGCTCGGTGTATCTCAGGCTATTCGAAGAGATCAGACACGTCTCTTCCGACGGCTTCGTCAGCGGCTTCGAAGTTCTCTGGGCGAAGTCGGTGCCCACATACATTCACTACTACAAGAATTGGCAGCAGGTTTCTTCATCACGTCTTTCACTTTAGCGTTCTCAACGAATGATGTTCGACAATCGATTGATTGCTAAAGTCTAATTCACATGCCTAACTTTGTTTCTTTTACTCTAAATATACATAATTCGTTCAATTCACTCAGATTTAATTTGATATAATTTAACTTCACTTGATTCGACCTACTTAACTCCCCTGTGAATTTAATTCATTTTTGTTTAATTTAGTTTAATTTATTTCAATTTGATTTAGTTTAGCCGTATTTGGTTGAATTTAATTTAATCTGGTTCAATTTAATTTGGTTTAATCTAGTTTAACTTAGTTCGATTTAATTTATACTTTACTTTAATATGATTTAATTAAATCCAATTTAATTTTGTTTAATTTACTTTATTTATATAGTTTAAGGTAGCTTAATTTTATTTCATTTCATTTAACTTCTTTTAATGTTGTTTAGTTTACTTTAGTTTGATTTAATTCGAGTTAATTTGATGTAATTTGATTTAATTCAATTTAATTTGATAATTTACTTGAATGTAATTTAATTTGGTTAAATCTCATTTGGTGTGGTTTAATTTAACTTAATTTCATATACTTCAATTTGATTTGCTGTAATATGATTTAATTAAATCTAGTTTAATTTTGTTTAATTTACTTTATTTATATAGTTTAAGGTAGCTTAATTTTATTTCATTTCATTTAACTTCTTTTAATGTTGTTTAGTTTACTTTAGTTTGATTTAATTCGAGTTAATTTGATGTAATTTGATTTAATTCAATTTAATTTGATAATTTACTTGAATGTAATTTAATTTGGTTAAATCTCATTTGGTGTGGTTTAATTTAACTTAATTTCATATACTTCAATTTGATTTGCTGTAATTTAATTTAATTTAATTTAGTTTACTCTAATTTATTTTCATTCAATTTAATTTCATTCTAATGCAGTTCAATTTTATATAATTTAGTGTAGTTTATTTTAATACAATTTACTGTAATTTCAGTTAATCTAATGTTAATTTAATCTAATTTAATTTAATTTAATTTAATTTAATTTAACTTAACTTAATTTAATTTAATTTAATTTAATTTAATTTAATTTAATTCATTTGATTTGATTTTTTTTTATTTTATTTTATTTTATTTTATTTTAATTATTTAATTTAATTTGATTTAATTTAGTTTAATTTAATTTAATTTGATTTAATTTAATTTAATTGGATTTAATTAATTTAATCTAATTCAATTTAATTTAATTTAATTTAATTTAATTGGATTTAATTTAATTTAATTTAATTTAATTTAATTTAATTTACTTTAATTTAATTTAATTTAATCTAATTGGATTTAATTTAATTTAATCTAATCCAATATAATATAATATAATTTAATTTAATTTGATTTAATTTGATTTAATTAATTTATCTAATTCAATTTAATTTAATTCAATTTTATTTGAATTTACTTAATTTTATTTGGGTTGGTTTAATTCAATGTAATGTAATTTAATTAATTATCTTAATATTATTCTTAGAGTACTTATTGTTCAGGTCCATTTCCTATTACGGAAATACACAAGATTTGAAGACGCCACACCATTGCTCAGCGAGGCGCAACTCTGTCACAACGTTGAGGAAGGATGGGACAAACATCAAGACATGGTAGACGCCATGTACGAAGCGCAGAAAGGGAGAACGGCGTTGGACAACTGTTTGATAGAGGTGGGGGCGCGTAAACCAAATGTCTTCCATTTTTGTAGTGAATTGCAAAACAAGGCACACTAAAATAAATTAAGTAAAATGGAACTAAGTTGAAATAAATATATGACTATTTCTACGCAAAGAAGTAAAGTAATGTAAAGTTACCGAAATTGAATTAATTAACTAAATTAAATTAAATTAAATTAAATTAAATTAATATAAATCAAATAAAACCACACTAAACTAAACTAAACTAGATTAAACTGAATTAAATAAAGCTGAATTAACTTAAGT
>JASAMZ010008198.1:57500-105268 GCA_030248115.1 Linhomoeus sp. GSCO2_2 | reverse complement strand
GTGGGAACGAGAGAACGAGGAACGGAAACAAAGCGAAGCAATTACTGCAGCGAACCTAACCCTATGGAGAATACTTGCGCAACTTTCCCGCACCAACACATGCCGGCGCACAGCAGAACTGTACCACGGTCATATATACCCGGTCATCAGGAGTAGTGGAAAGAAACTTCTTTGCTACAGCAGTTGTTGTTGAAACTTCCTTACCAGCGCCGACTTCGTCTGTCTGAAGCGCAGAACCAATGCCGACTTTGTCAACAGCGCAGAATGCTCGAAATTGGATATTGCGCCGAACAATCTCCACGTTTGGGGTTTCGACAAAACATGGCTAAGGTGCCCCAATTGTCGACGAAAAGTCGCAAATCCTGGTCCGCATCGCAAAACGAGTGCCGCATTCGGAATCAGCACCCTCGAAAGCACCGAAATCGACTCCAACTGCGATTCTGTCAACAGAGACGTACTTCAAATTTTGAACCCGGCCGGGGGTACGGTAGCGGGAAAAATATTTTTGAAAATCGGTTCCGTATCACTTTTCAACGGGGAATCACCTGGTGGACTCCATTTAACCATTAAGAGTCTTATTCGAGCGTTACAGCAGCCCAAAGTCGAAAATTGCCAAAAATAAGTCAACAGAGGTGTACTTCGAATTTGGACGCGGCCGGGGGTACGGTAGCCGGAAAACTATGTTTGAAAATAGGTTCCGTATCACTTTTCGACGGGGAATCACGTGGTGGACTCCATTTAGCCATTAAGAGTCGTATTCGAGCGTTACAACAGCCCAAAGTCGAAAATTGCCGAAAACAAGTCAACAGAGGGTGTACTTCGAATTTGGACGCGGCCGGGAGTACGGTAGCCGGAAAACTATTATTTAAACTCGGTTCCGTATCACTTTGCGACGGGGAATCACGTGGTGGACACCATTTAGCCATTAAGAGTCGCAATCGGGCGTTACAGCAGCCCAAAGTCGAAAAGTACCGAAAATGGGTGAAAATCGGCACTCGTTGGTTATTCGTTTCAGGAGATCTACACGGTCGATTCAGGCGGTTCGGGCGTCAAATGATAGCAAATCGATCGGCGCAGGCTGCTCCAAAGAGTTTTGAGCGATTTTACACCGGACTCTCACAACTCGATTTTTTACACCGGAATTTCACACCTCCGAAATTTTCTTTTGGCCATAACTTCCGCGTGGGACCACCTAGGAAGCTGAGGTTTCTTTTCCGGGCTAGATATTGTCGAGGACTATAACATATCCAAAAATCACCAAAATCGATCAAGTAACGCGAAAGTTATGGAGCGGTAACGGTTTTCAATGTACTACAAAATTCGAATTTTTGAATTTTCTCAAAATTTTTCCACTACGCGAAAAAAATGAAGGTGCGTCCACACCTACTATCCCTCGAGAGCTATCGATTAAAAAAAACCGCGTCCAAATCGGACGAAGCACGCGCGAAAAATCTTGGGGGGGGGGGGGGATTTTTATTTTCGGTGTCCCGACTATAGCCCTCCGCCCTTCTAGGGTCGGAGTGCTAAAAACAAGCTTTTTTCGCTCGGCCTCAGCCGAGCGAACCATATCAAGAGCTCGGCGTGCGTGCGTACGTACGTACGTTCGTTCGTCACGCTTGCTTCGGGCTTAATAACTCGCTCGTCCGACGTCGTAGGGTGGAGTTTGAGACATCGTCGAGTAGCCTGCGGACTCCTCTAGCCATCTGAGTAGTCGAAACCAAAATTAGTTTTCAAACTCGCGCGCTACAGTATCCCAAAGTGGTCTCCATTTTAAGACAAAAGTAGACCGAACCTAGTCAAATCGCATATCAAAGTGAAGCGCTCGAGCTCCTGAGCACGAATCCGACAACAAAAAGTTTCAAAAGTTTAAATAGAGAGCTACAGTAACCAAAACGCGTCGCAAACTGGAAACTACACGCTTGCTTCGGGCTTAATAACTCGCCTGCCAGACGTCGCTGAGTTGAGTTCGACACATCGACGGGTAGCCCTCGGACTACTCTCGCGAGCTGTCACGACGAAATAATAACAAGTTTTAAAAATTGCGCGCTACAGTATCCCGAAGTAATGTTTCCATTCCGCGATTCCATTCCGTTTGATTCCATTCCGCGCTCTCTCGTTCCCACGTTCTGCTGGCGCGGACGCTCGATTGCGTAAGCGTTGTCGTGGCGCGCGTGTCTAGCGTATAGATATCCAGCTGTGCGCGCCTCCCCTGGTGCGGACGCTCGATAGCGTAAGCCTGTTTCGTGGCGCGCGCATCTACCGCATAAATTGCCAGCCAGCTGTGCGCGCCCACTTCTTTGTCGAGTGCCGTGCGTTGTGTATTAGAGATGGGCACCGGTCACCGGCCGCAGCCGGGCCGGTTGCCGGCTGGTTGAAGCTTGACACTGCCAGTCGCTGGGCTTATCCATATTGAGTTTTCCGACGGTCTGTTGCGCGGCGCGCGGACGGTCTGTTGCGCAGCAGGTGATGCAATACCTCCATCTGCTATTCCCGAGTCGGGTCGGAGTGCTTCAATGCAGGGGCTCCTGCACGTAATCCTTGTCAACTGTGGCTCGAGAATGACCCTGCTGTGCAAATCTGATTTTTTCGCTCGGCCTCAGCCGAGCGAACCCTATCAAGAGCTCGGCGTCCGTGCGTGCGTGCGTGCGTACGTCACGCTCGCTTCGGGCTTAATAAATCGCTCGTCCGACGTCGTAGGAAGGAGTTTGATAATCGTCGGGTAGCCCGCGGACTCCTCTAGCCACCTGAGTAGTCAAACCAACAAGCTTAGAGTAAAAACTGGGTACCCGATGATGGTTGATTGGCATTGTATAGTGTGTCGTGCATTTGAGGAGTATATTCCATAGTGTCAGAATAGTAAGTTGAGCATTTCTTCGGGGAGTATCGCCGCAGTTACCTCGAGTTTCCAGAGAAAGTTTGTGTCATTGTTGGGCATTCGATTCCTATATGGTGCATTGGTGGGTACTGATCCATAAATGGGTCAGGAATGTTCGCCGCAGGTTCACTTTGGAATGAAGAGGGTCTAAATGGGACGACGCCCTTTTCTTTTGGGTCACAAATGCGGACGGTTACGGTACCGTTGTTGTACATTGCAGAACCGCACAGTGAACAGAATTGCCGCGTTTCGTCTTCGATTGAATAGGTGGCAAAAACATACGTTGCCGGACACATCCATGGAAAAATATTGCTAAGTTTTAGCCATATGAAATTGCCGAAATCTGCCATGTTTGAAAAAAGACCTTGAAAATATCCCTAATTTCCTGAATTCTAAAATCTAAACCTGCTGTATAATTACTTGACATACTACGCCCGATTCATCCACGCAAAGATATTTAGAATTTTAAGTTGTTTAAAATTGTCGAAACTTGGCAATTTTTGAGAAAAACCTTGAAAATATCCCTAAATTCGTCAATTATAAAATATAGAACTACTCGCTAAATAGTTGGTAGACTATGCCCGGCACAACCATGCAAAGACATGCTGAAATTTAAGCTATTCGAAATTGTCGAAATTAGGGAATTTTAGCAATACCCTTGAAAATGTACCTAATTTCGCTAATTAGAAAATCTGAAACTATTTGCTAAATACTTGGCTGACTATGCTCGATACATCCGTGCAAAGAAGTTTTGAAATTTAAGTTGTTTGAATTTGTCGAAATTTGGAAATTTTGACAAAACCCTTAAAATTATCCTTAATTTCGTTAATTATAAAATCTTAAACTATTTGATAAATACTTGGTAGACTATGCTCGATACATCCGTGCAGAGAAGTTTTGAAATTTAACCTGTTTGAATCTGTCGAAATTTGGGAATTTTGACAAAACCCTTGAAAATATCCCTAATTTCGTTAATTATAAAATTTGAAACCATTTGATAAATACTTGGCAGACTATGCTCGATACATCCGTGCAAACAAGTTTTGAAATTTAAGCTGTTTGAATTTGTCGAAATTTGGAAATTTTGACAAAACCCTTGAAAATATCCCTAATTTCGTTAATTATAAAACCTGAAACTATTTGATAAATACTTGGCAGACTATGCTCGACACATCCGTGAAAAGAAATTTTGAAATTTAAGCTGTTTGAAATTGTCGAAATTTGGGAATTTTGACAAAAACCTTGAAAATATCCCTAATTCCGTTAATTATATTCGCTGAAACTTATTTGCTAAACACTTGGCAGACTATGCTCGATACATCGGTGCAAAGAAGTTTTGAAATTTAAGCCGTTTGAAATTGTCGAAATTTGATAATTTTGACAAAAACCTTGAAAATATCCCTAATTTCGTGAATTCCAAAATCCGAAACTATGTCACAAATTCATCGCGTCTTATGCCCTTTCCATTTCAACAAAAACTTTGCCGATACGACTTGTAAATAAAAGTGTCATTTTTGAAATTTTCATATTTTAATTGTGAATATCTCGAAATAGCGAAATTAGCAACAGAAACGGACAACGGCGCGTTACTCAGCGTATTCGACTCCATTGGGTGACACTAATCGTCGTGTCTAGTTTTGTGACACGGACAGACACACACACACACAGACCCACGAACAGACAATAGCGTCCGTATATATGTCACAGGCCATGGCCGTCTTCAGGCCATCGCCGTCTAGACGGCTTTGGCCTGGTCGATCAGGCCGTGGCCGTCTTTTCGAGCAGAAGACGGCTATGGCCTGATGCGTCAGGCCACAGCCGTCTAGACGGCCACGGCCTGATGCGTCAGGTCATGGCCGTCTTTTCCTTTCTCTGTTAGTTTCCGACATAGTATATTCCTTCCAGTTCAGGCTATGCTTAGGCTCGCCCTGCGCCCGCAATGCACAAGAGTCAGTCGGCCTCGCAGTCTGGCGGGTCGAAACGTATGCTTAAAGCGACCCGTGACCGATTTCAGGGCGCGCGGAGCGCGCCCTGAAGTTGGTGGTCGCGCTAAGCCTCAGTTGAGACCCGCCAGGCGCGACGCCGGCCGAGTTTTAGTGCAAACTGCAAGTGGAATAAGCACTCCTCCATCTATTTCACCTCCTGCTTAGGCCTGCTGTGCCCCTTCCCTGCAAGCGCTTGTAACAGCTGACACTCTTAAAGACGGCTGCGGCCTGGCCCATCAGGCCATGGCCGTCTTTTCGAGCAGAAGACGGCCTTGGCCTGACGCATCAGGCCAACGCCGTCTAGACGGCCATGGCCTGATCGACCAGGCCAAAGCCGTCTAGACGGCGATGGCCTGAAGACGGCCATGGCCTGCAACATATATACTCACGCGTAGAGTATAAATAATAATAAGTAAAAAATAAGTTTTCAAACTCGCGCGCTACAGTATCCCAAAGTGGGGTCCATTTTAAGAAAAAAGTTGACCGAAGCTAGTCAAATCGCATATCAAAGTGAAGCGCTCGAGCTCCTGAGCACGAATCCGACAACAAAAGTTTCAAAAGTTTAAACAGAGAGCTACAGTAACCAAAACGCGTCGAAAACTGGAAACGACACGCTTGCTTCGGGCTTAATAACTCGCTTGTCTGACGTCGCTGGGTTGAGTTCGACACATCGACGGGTAGCCCTCGGACTGCTCTCGCCATCTGAGTGTTCAAAACTGAAATAAGTTTTCAAACTCGCGCGCTACAGTATCCCAAAGTGAGGTCCATTTTAAGACAAAAGTTGACCGAAGCTAGTCAAATCGCATATCAAAGTGAAGCGCTCGAGCTCCTGAGCACGAATCCGACAACAAAAGTTTCAAAAGTTTAAACAGAGAGCTACAGTAACCAAAACGCGTCGAAAACTGGAAACGACACGCTTGCTTTGGGCTTAATAACTCGCTTGTCTGACGTCGCTGGGTTGAGTTCGACACATCGACGGGGAGCCCTCGGACTACTCTCGCGAACTATGACGTCGAAATAATAACAAGTTTTAAAAATTGCGGGCTACAGTATCCCGAAGTAATGTCCGCGAAAAGTCAAAACTTCATCGAACCTAGTCGAATCGCATATCAAAATGAAGCGGTCGACCTCCTGAGCAAGAATCCGACAGCAAAAAGTTTCAAAACGTCAATGAGAGGGCTACAGTAACCAAAACGCGATGAAAACTGCAGACTTTGGTTTGTTATATCTTGGCACTCGTGCGTTGCAGAGGAGCGATCTTGACATCGCTGAAGAGCTCACTGCAAGCCAGCATCAAATCATGCTCACAATTAACCTGTAGTTTTGCGTTAGATTCCAGTGTTTTTTAAATTTAGGTAGTCTGAAAAGATGATTTTCTTGGTGTAAAGAATTAAACCCGAGCGATACCAATGTTGCGTAGCAAGACCACTCCAAAAAGTGTAGTCGCGAGGAGAGTCAAAGACGCTGCACGAAACCGGAAGCTAAATTTTCTTTCCCTAACAGGTTTGGGGCCGGGTAGGGAGGAAGGGCGAAACTCCCACTCATCCCTACGCGACGTCACAACGGGCGGCCGATAACAAGCGCGCGCGTCCACTCCATCCCTCGCTCGCTGCTCTGCGCTGCTCTGTACACAGGAGCAGTCTATTGCTTCCATGCAAACGTTCTGAAGCAGAGCCAGGATAAGTACCTACACGATATCCAGCACGATGACCAAGGAACTTGCATGAGTGGTAGCAATTGGGCAGTAGAGACGCTGATTCACATCCTTGTTCATGAAAAGTGCAATAAGGGATGAGACGTCGCTGTGACGTCGCGTAGGGATGAGTGGGGTTAGACGGCATTTTCGCCCTTCCTCCCTACCAGGCCCCAAACCTGCTAGGGAAAGAAAATTTAGCAAACCGGAAAGGGCCTTGCTACAATCTCAGTAAAAATTCAAAGCTCAAAACCACTCCGCTTTTTAAAAGAGACTTGTTAGCACTCCGACTTGAAAAGGCGGAGTGCTATAGTGGAGGGTCCGATTTCATAATCCGTATTCCATCGATAACTTTCGCGTGGTTGATCCGATTTGGAAACGGTTTTTTTTAATCGATAGCTCTCGAGGGATAGTAGGTGTGCTCGGACCTTCATTTTTTTCGCGTAGTGGAAAAATTTTGAGAAAAATACAAAAAACTGAAAAAACGGCGTTTTTTTGAACTACGACAAAGTTTACCGCTCCATAACTGTCGCAATATTTGGTCGATTTGGGTGATTTTTGGATATGTTATAGTCCTCGAGAATATCTACCTTGGAAAAGAAACCTCAGCTTCCTAGGTGATCCCGCGCGAAAGTTACGGCCAAAAGAAAATTTCGGAGGTGTGAAATTGCGGTGTAAAAAATCGAGTTGTGAGATTCCGGTGTAAAATCGCTCCAAACGCTTTGATCCGACATGCACCTATCGATTTGCTTCAATTTGATACCAAAAGCTGCGGAATCGGCCATGCATATCTTTCTGGACGATTGCTCAACGGCCGTCGATTTTGACCGATTTTCGACACTTTTCGACTTTAGGCTGCTTTTACGCTCGAATGCGACTCTTTACGGCAAAATGGGCTGCACCACGTGATTCCCCGTCGAAAAGTGATACAGAACCGATTTTCAAAAATATTTTTTCGGCTACCGTATCCCCGGCCGCGCCCCAAATTCGCATTTCCACCTCAGTGGACAAAATCACAGTTGGAGTCGATTCCGGTGCTTTCGAGGGCGCTGATTCCGAATATGGCGCCCGTTTTGCGATGCGGACCAGGATTTGCGACTTTTCGTCGACAATTGGGGCACCTTAACCATGTGTTGTCGAAACCCTAAGCGTGGGGATTCCTTGGCGCAATATCCAATTTCGGGTATTCTGCGCTGTTAGACGAAGTCGGCACTGGTAAGGAAGTTTCAACAACAACTGCTGGCGCAAAGAAGTTTCTTTCCACTGTACAGTTCTGCTGTGCGCCGGCATTTGTTGGTGCGGGAAATTTGATTTCCGTGTCGCGTCCTCTGAAGTCATGTTCGGGCGGGATTTGCAGTAAATCTTTGTGTGGTATAATTGCCTATTCTACACGGTGTGCAATCGCTTGGTGTGTTTCCGTCCACTTCTCTCTCTGTGTTTTCGCGCCCATGTGTTTTGTAGTAATACGTTACTGCAGTGCGCAAGTATTCTCCATAGGGTTAAGTCGCTGTAGTACTTGCTTCGTCTTTGATTCCATTCCGCGCTCTCTCGTTCCCACGTTCTGCTGGCGCGGACGCTCGATTGCGTAAGCGTTGTCGTGGCGCGCGTGTCTAGCGTATAGATATCCAGCTGTGCGCGCCTCCCCTGGTGCGGACGCTCGATAGCGTAAGCCTGTTTCGTGGCGCGCGCATCTACCGCATAAATTGCCAGCCAGCTGTGCGCGCCCACTTCTTTGTCGAGTGCCGTGCGTTGTGTATTAGAGATGGGCACCGGTCACCGGCCGCAGCCGGGCCGGTTGCCGGCTGGTTGAAGCTTGACACTGCCAGTCGCTGGGCTTATCCATATTGAGTTTTCCGACGGTCTGTTGCGCGGCGCGCGGACGGTCTGTTGCGCAGCAGGTGATGCAATACCTCCATCTGCTATTCCCGAGTCGGGTCGGAGTGCTTCAATGCAGGGGCTCCTGCACGTAATCCTTGTCAACTGTGGCTCGAGAATGACCCTGCTGTGCAAATCTGATTTTTTCGCTCGGCCTCAGCCGAGCGAACCCTATCAAGAGCTCGGCGTCCGTGCGTGCGTGCGTGCGTACGTCACGCTCTCTTCGGGCTTAATAACTCGCTCGTCCGACGTCGTAGGAAGGAGTTTGATAATCGTCGGGTAGCCCGCGGACTCCTCTAGCCACCTGAGTAGTCAAACCAACAAGCTTAGAGTAACAAGCTGTTTTAAAAAAGTTGAGTTGTTTTATTAATACAGAGTGGTTTGTGAGTGTTTTAAAGTGCAAGAGTAAAAGAGTGGATACTTTTGTAAAGTGTTTCGAAGCCTTTCCGATATGACGCGCGCCCACCCGGAGTCCACTATTCATGCGCTACTTCTGACACGCTCCTTTCTGAGGGGTTCTTGCAGGGCAACATTGGGTTCGCCCGGGATTAGTTTTTTGAGCAAGGCACACGCGTTTCTGAGCGGTTGTTGCAAGGCAACATTGGGATCGCCCGGGATTAATTTCTTTAGCAGACAAAGTTGTTCGTCCGACAAGAGTTAAAAAAACAAAAGTATTTCTTTAGGAATGACCGCTCAACAACTGTCTCAACGTAAGCTTTCAAACGGTCGAACGAATGCCGCTCTACAACGCACGACGAGCGAGTTAGGGACGATTTGCTGTTTGAACCTTTGAGTTACTGTAGGTCGCGAAATTCAAACTTTTGAATCTCGACTTCTCTTAAAGGAATGATCAGTGTGCCGAAAGCTGTTCAACGTGCTCAACATCGTCTCTCTACGATGGAAGATGAGCGAGTTAGAGAAGTTTTGCGTTTTGAACCGTTGGGTTACTGTAGGTCGCGATATTCAAACTTTTGAGTTTTGACCAATCGAAGAACAAATGATCAGTGAGTCGAGACCTATCCAACAAACTCAAGATCGTCTCTCTACGACGCACGCTGAGCGAGGTAGAGCGATTTCTGTGTTAAAAACGCAAGAATGTCGTTTTTCGTGTTGCGTGTTTGCGTAATTTAGAAAATGTTTTATGCCAAACGAAAGACCGCGTCGAGACCTTTTAGTAGACCTATCGCACGCCGCACTACGACGTAAGACGAGCGAGTTAGAGTCGCTTTGCTGTTTCAACCTTTGAGTTACTGTAGCTCGCGAAATTCAAACTTTTGAATCTCGACTTCTCTTAACGGAATGATCAGTGTGCCGAAACCTATTCAACGACCTCAAGATCGCCTCTTTACGACGGAAGACGAGCGAGTTAGAGAAGTTTTGCGTTTTGAACCTTTGGGTTACTGTAGCGCGCGAAATTCAAACTTTTGGGTTTCGACCAATAGAAGAACAAATGATCAGTGAGTCGAGAGCTATCCAACCAACTTAACACCGTCTCTCTACTACGCACGCTGAGTGAGCTAGAGCGATTTCTGTGTCAAAAACGCAAGAATGTCGCTTTTCGTGTTGCGTGTTTGCGTAATTAACCAAAGTTTTAATGCCAAACGACAGCGCACATCAAGACCTTTTAGTTGACCTATCGCGCGCCGCTCTACGACGTAAGACGAGCGAGTTACAGCCGTTTTCCGTTTTGACCTTCGGGTTACTGTAACTCGCGAAATTCAAAGTTTTGAATTTCGAAACCTCTTAGCTGAATGATCAGTGAGTCGAGACCTATCCATAAAGTCCAAGATCTCCTTCCTACGACTTACCAACGCCGAGATATGAGAGCGTGACGGACGTACGTACGCACGCACGCACGCACGAAAAGCTCTCGTAGGGGTTCGCCCGGCTGAGGCCGGGCGAAAAAACTGGGTACCCGATGATGGTTGATTGGCATTGTATAGTGTGTCGTGCATTTGAGGAGTATATTCCATAGTGTCAGAATAGTAAGTTGAGCATTTCTTCGGGGAGTATCGCCGCAGTTACCTCGAGTTTCCAGAGAAAGTTTGTGTCATTGTTGGGCATTCGATTCCTATATGGTGCATTGGTGGGTACTGATCCATAAATGGGTCAGGAATGTTCGCCGCAGGTTCACTTTGGAATGAAGAGGGTCTAAATGGGACGACGCCCTTTTCTTTTGGGTCACAAATGCGGACGGTTACGGTACCGTTGTTGTACATTGCAGAACCGCACAGTGAACAGAATTGCCGCGTTTCGTCTTCGATTGAATAGGTGGCAAAAACATACGTTGCCGGACACATCCATGGAAAAATATTGCTAAGTTTTAGCCATATGAAATTGCCGAAATCTGCCATGTTTGAAAAAAGACCTTGAAAATATCCCTAATTTCCTGAATTCTAAAATCTAAACCTGCTGTATAATTACTTGACATACTACGCCCGATTCATCCACGCAAAGATATTTAGAATTTTAAGTTGTTTAAAATTGTCGAAACTTGGCAATTTTTGAGAAAAACCTTGAAAATATCCCTAAATTCGTCAATTATAAAATATAGAACTACTCGCTAAATAGTTGGTAGACTATGCCCGGCACAACCATGCAAAGACATGCTGAAATTTAAGCTATTCGAAATTGTCGAAATTAGGGAATTTTAGCAATACCCTTGAAAATGTACCTAATTTCGCTAATTAGAAAATCTGAAACTATTTGCTAAATACTTGGCTGACTATGCTCGATACATCCGTGCAAAGAAGTTTTGAAATTTAAGTTGTTTGAATTTGTCGAAATTTGGAAATTTTGACAAAACCCTTAAAATTATCCTTAATTTCGTTAATTATAAAATCTTAAACTATTTGATAAATACTTGGTAGACTATGCTCGATACATCCGTGCAGAGAAGTTTTGAAATTTAACCTGTTTGAATCTGTCGAAATTTGGGAATTTTGACAAAACCCTTGAAAATATCCCTAATTTCGTTAATTATAAAATTTGAAACCATTTGATAAATACTTGGCAGACTATGCTCGATACATCCGTGCAAACAAGTTTTGAAATTTAAGCTGTTTGAATTTGTCGAAATTTGGAAATTTTGACAAAACCCTTGAAAATATCCCTAATTTCGTTAATTATAAAACCTGAAACTATTTGATAAATACTTGGCAGACTATGCTCGACACATCCGTGAAAAGAAATTTTGAAATTTAAGCTGTTTGAAATTGTCGAAATTTGGGAATTTTGACAAAAACCTTGAAAATATCCCTAATTCCGTTAATTATATTCGCTGAAACTTATTTGCTAAACACTTGGCAGACTATGCTCGATACATCGGTGCAAAGAAGTTTTGAAATTTAAGCCGTTTGAAATTGTCGAAATTTGATAATTTTGACAAAAACCTTGAAAATATCCCTAATTTCGTGAATTCCAAAATCCGAAACTATGTCACAAATTCATCGCGTCTTATGCCCTTTCCATTTCAACAAAAACTTTGCCGATACGACTTGTAAATAAAAGTGTCATTTTTGAAATTTTCATATTTTAATTGTGAATATCTCGAAATAGCGAAATTAGCAACAGAAACGGACAACGGCGCGTTACTCAGCGTATTCGACTCCATTGGGTGACACTAATCGTCGTGTCTAGTTTTGTGACACGGACAGGCACACACACACACAGACCCACGAACAGACAATAGCGTCCGTATATATGTCACAGGCCATGGCCGTCTTCAGGCCATCGCCGTCTAGACGGCTTTGGCCTGGTCGATCAGGCCGTGGCCGTCTTTTCGAGCAGAAGACGGCTATGGCCTGATGCGTCAGGCCACAGCCGTCTAGACGGCCACGGCCTGATGCGTCAGGTCATGGCCGTCTTTTCCTTTCTCTGTTAGTTTCCGACATAGTATATTCCTTCCAGTTCAGGCTATGCTTAGGCTCGCCCTGCGCCCGCAATGCACAAGAGTCAGTCGGCGTCGCAGTCTGGCGGGTCGAAACTTAGGCTTAACGCGACCGGTGACCGACTTCAGGGCGCGCGGAGCGCGCCCTGAAGTTGGTGGTCGCGCTAAGCCTCAGTTGAGACCCGCCAGGCGCGACGCCGGCCGAGTTTTAGTGCAAACTGCAAGTGGAATAAGCACTCCTCCATCTATTTCACCTCCTGCTTAGGCCTGCTGTGCCCCTTCCCTGCAAGCGCTTGTAACAGCTGACACTCTTAAAGACGGCTGCGGCCTGGCCCATCAGGCCATGGCCGTCTTTTCGAGCAGAAGACGGCCTTGGCCTGACGCATCAGGCCAACGCCGTCTAGACGGCCATGGCCTGATCGACCAGGCCAAAGCCGTCTAGACGGCGATGGCCTGAAGACGGCCATGGCCTGCAACATATATACTCACGCGTAGAGTATAAATAATAATAAGTAAAAAATAAGTTTTCAAACTCGCGCGCTACAGTATCCCAAAGTGGGGTCCATTTTAAGAAAAAAGTTGACCGAAGCTAGTCAAATCGCATATCAAAGTGAAGCGCTCGAGCTCCTGAGCACGAATCCGACAACAAAAGTTTCAAAAGTTTAAACAGAGAGCTACAGTAACCAAAACGCGTCGAAAACTGGAAACGACACGCTTGCTTCGGGCTTAATAACTCGCTTGTCTGACGTCGCTGGGTTGAGTTCGACACATCGACGGGTAGCCCTCGGACTGCTCTCGCCATCTGAGTGTTCAAAACTGAAATAAGTTTTCAAACTCGCGCGCTACAGTATCCCAAAGTGAGGTCCATTTTAAGACAAAAGTTGACCGAAGCTAGTCAAATCGCATATCAAAGTGAAGCGCTCGAGCTCCTGAGCACGAATCCGACAACAAAAGTTTCAAAAGTTTAAACAGAGAGCTACAGTAACCAAAACGCGTCGAAAACTGGAAACGACACGCTTGCTTTGGGCTTAATAACTCGCTTGTCTGACGTCGCTGGGTTGAGTTCGACACATCGACGGGGAGCCCTCGGACTACTCTCGCGAACTATGACGTCGAAATAATAACAAGTTTTAAAAATTGCGGGTTACAGTATCCCGAAGTAATGTCCGCGAAAAGTCAAAACTTCATCGAACCTAGTCGAATCGCATATCAAAATGAAGCGGTCGACCTCCTGAGCAAGAATCCGACAGCAAAAAGTTTCAAAACGTCAATGAGAGGGCTACAGTAACCAAAACGCGATGAAAACTGCAGACTTTGGTTTGTTATATCTTGGCACTCGTGCGTTGCAGAGGAGCGATCTTGACATCGCTGAAGAGCTCACTGCAAGCCAGCATCAAATCATGCTCACAATTAACCTGTAGTTTTGCGTTAGATTCCAGTGTTTTTTAAATTTAGGTAGTCTGAAAAGATGATTTTCTTGGTGTAAAGAATTAAACCCGAGCGATACCAATGTTGCGTAGCAAGACCACTCCAAAAAGTGTAGTCGCGAGGAGAGTCAAAGACGCTGCACGAAACCGGAAAGGGCCTTGCTACAATCTCAGTAAAAAGTCAAAGCTCAAAACCACTCTGCTTTTTAAAAGAGACTGTTGCATTATTGTGTAGCCATACGGGTGCCGCATAACGCTAGGTGCAGCAACTTCTCCAAAGCCGAGACTTTCGAGGTGAAATTTTGAAAATTTCCTGCTTGCCCTGTCAAAAACTAGTAGTAAAGTAATAATTTTCGTGAAATAAAAGTTGTTGGATTTGGGTGATTTTGACAAGTGTAATAGGCCATCAAAAGCTGAATCGAATGCCACCAATCCGAGTTCTCTACGACGTCGCAATCGTTAGCTGTGAACCAAGTTGTGTCGGACAAAATGAAGGTGGAAGTTTTGGCCATAGATAAGGATTGCGACGTCGTAGAGAAGTCGGATTGGTGGCATTCGATTTAGCTTTTGATATAGACTATAACACTTGTCAAAATCACTGAAATCTAACAACTTTTGTTTTACGAAAAAAATTGTACTATTAGTTTTGGGCTGGGCAAGCAGGAATTTTTCAAAATTTCACCTTGAAAGTCTCGGCTTTAGAGAAGTTGCTGCACCTAGCGTTATGTGGCACCCGTATGGCTACACAACGACTCAAAAATCAGATTTGCATAGCAGGGTCATTCTCGAGCTACAGTAGAAGAACTTGATTTTTGGCACTTGCGCGCAACAAAAATAACTATTTCGTCATGAAATATCAATATTTCAAAATTTTCGCTAGCACCATGCGATTCTGCATAAAATTCTACATCAGATAGATGTGTTTGAAAGAATTTGTGAGACGCGGAAGTCGTAATTTCGAAAAATTGAAATGCGCGTAATTCACTAATGTGTGCGTATTTTCCAAAAATATTTTGGGGATAGCGATAATTGTTCTAGGGGACCATTTTGCGTAAGTTTCAACGAAATTTGCAACATCGATCCAAAAAAAGTTGATACAGTATTGTTCGATTCTCCCAACTGCTACTCTTAAGGCACGTGGTGGATGTACCTGGGTAGAAAGAGTGGAGAAGGTGTCGGCCAACGTTTGTACTTAAGGCTTGACACCAACGACTTTCAGGGAGCCAGTTACTGACAGTTTGACACCGTCAGAGCAGAGCGAGATCGTGGGTCTGCCGTACTCGCTCGAGAAACGGGTGAAGCTCTCGGTGCAGTTGGAGTCAGTGAAGCCAATGAAGCCGATGGAACCGATGGCGCCGTCGGCGTGGTAGGTGTCGTCGGCTTGGCCGCCGTTGTTGCTGTAGGGGTGCAGTTGTTCTATCAGTGAAAGTGTTCTACTCGTGTTGTGCAGTCGCTCTGCTTGTGGGGAAAGCTGTCCTACTTGCATCACGAGTCTCAGTTTCACGATCTCCGAGCTCGTGCAACATGATTGTTTGAGGTCTCTCTGCTCCGCTTCATGAGCATCTCAGGAAAGTTCCCCCCTAGTGGGGGGTAAGGACAGGCGAATTTGTTCGGGCTGAAGTTGAACAGGCTGTGCATCTCAGATGACTTCCCAGCCTCTAAGCTACACGAACAAATTCAGCGTGCTCTGCTCACACGCACCGATGTTGTCACTGTAGGCTCAACGCACAGACGGTTACGCGCTTCATCACTCCAAACCGTGGGTAGGTGTCTACCGCGGCAGCACTCAAACAACATAACGTACGCAGTAAGCGCAGCGCAACGTCTGTAAGTGCGACGACCCCCCCCCCCCCCTCCCCCCGACAATTGTGCACAAAGCAGGACAAGACTGTTTTTTGAAGTTTTCCGGACAAGACAAAATGAATTTGCATCAAAAGGACAAGACAAAGACAAGACAAAATGGAAACCCGGACAACGACAGAACTAGGAAGAACAACTGCACAGAAAGTAGAACAACTGCACAGTAGAACAATATAGGCCCAATCATTGCCACTGGGGAAAATGATTGGCCACAGAGATACCGTAGGTCATTGGAGGAGAGGGGGGGGGGGAGGGGATGACGGGATTTAAGCGCCCCCTCTTTCTCCCAACTTCATGGCCTTCATGTTGGTGAAGGGAGGGGGCGCTCAAGCGGAGAACTCTCGGTCATTGGAGGAGAAGGGGTGGGGGGGGGGGGGGGGGGAGTGGATGAGGTATGAGGCTAATTCTGAATGAGTCCAAACCAAATTACTGAACGAGTCCACACCAAATTACTGAGTGAGTCCACACCCTCTTTTCCGGCCGGATGTCAGCGGAAGTTACTGAATGAGTCCACACCAAATTACTGAATGAGTCCACACCCCCCCCCCCCCTTCCCGCCCGACTTCAGCAGAAATTGCTGAATGACTCTGCCACAGGCGATGGCCGTCTTCAGGCGATTTTCGTCTAGGCGGCAATCGCATGAAGCGTCAGACGATGGCCGTTCTTCCTTTTCTGAATTGGTTTCGGACACAGTGTATTCCTTCCAAATCAGACTTTGCTAAAGTCTGGTTCACACCAAACGCGCAGTAAGCCCGCAGTGAGAAACGGAATGGGACGATTGGGCTCCGCCGTTTGGGCTCCGCCGGTTGGGCTCCGCCGGTTGCGCTCCGCCGATTGGGCTCCGGGGATGTTTGGGCTCTGGGACGTTTGGGCTCCGAGTGAAAAATTAGAGCAGCATAGTTATCACGGGTTCTTCGTTTAACTTCGCGCTTATTACGTAGTCCGATATGCCTGGATGATTTTTATCACCAGGATTGTCAGTTCGTATGATTGCAATCTGGCAGACTCCGCCACGACAGAAACATTCGTTCGTAAGACAGACGGTGGCTTACGTAGAAGCGTACTGTTTTGAAAGTCATTGTGAAACAATGACTAATATACTAACAAAGCGCGGGAAGGAGAAGTTCTCGCATGATGGCCACTTGTACGTGTTCGACACGGAGAGCAAAGCCCAGCCACTCAAGTTCTGGCGCTGCGAGAGGAAGATGCAAGGCTGCAAAGGGCGAGTCTATACTAACATGGACAATGAGTTCGTCCGGCTGGCCATCCAGCACAATCATGACACGAACCCGGCCGACGTCGAGGTCGCCAGCATCGTTTCGGCAATGAAACGGCGCGCTGGCGCCGACCATTTGGCGCTTGATCAACGGCCTCAAGAGAGTGCAGAAGTCTCGCGACCTTACACATTTGTCTGTGTACTTACACTGATCTATAAACTTCCACGTCTGTCCATCACATGCACGCTGTTGGTCTGAGGTGATACCGATTTGTACGTGGCCAACCTATCGAACCTTGTCATCATACAGGAGATTACGTCGTGGCTGCTCTCAAGGACTCCGTCTCCTATCGGATGAAGGAAGGGAAAGCTTCGCCGCCTTTCAGAAGTTGGTTCTGCTCTACAACGAGCTCTGCGGCCAGTTGGAGGCAGACGGCGACGCCGACTACCCAAGCGACCCAACCGTGGAGAAGGCGGATGAGCTGTTGGAGGCCCTGGTGCCGTGTCTCACGCAGGCGGGACCCTTTCTCTGCTACGCAACTGGAGTTCGAAAGAAGAGGCGAGTCGTCGCTTGGCAGATGCGCCTTCTCTGCAAGACGGTGGTCCACTCAGCGAACAAGGAGCAGCTCTTCCGGGCGATTCTGGGCGACCTGCGCTCCTTCGTCTCCCATCAGGACGAGCTCGTCGAGTGGACGAGGGAACAACTCCAGCGGCGGTGCAGCAATCTCCAACGCAGGCTGTGGTCCCGGCCGCTCTTTCGATGGTCCATGCCCGATGCAAGCGATTCAAACGCCAACTCGACAGCAGGCGGGCAGCTCCACTTCTCTCGAGACTGCTACATGAGCTGGGGCGCGGCCGACTTGATGAGACGCCGCCTGTTGAAGATTCTGCAGATGGCCTATGACTGCCGCGACAGGGGACATTCGGTCACTTGCACAACAGTGAAGGAGTTGTACGATGTCATCAAGGAGTGCATTCCCAATCTGGAACCATTTGTGGAACCATCGGCAGAGCACGCTGACGCAGGTACATAATAGAACGGGCTGTTCTGCTTGTCTTCAGACGGTGACCAAAACGACTAGGGGTTGGTATTGGAACAGGTTGAGTATTGGAATAACCTCCAAGACGACCCCTGAGATGTATGTAGGTCGGGCTCAGATTAGTATTGTAAGCAACAGTACACTGAAGCGCTGTTGGCACGTGAATACAACACGGTACAATGTTAGTTGTCTCATTCTTTTCAGGTGATGGAACAGCATCGCAGGTGGACACATTGACGTGGCATAAAGACGAGATTTGCAGGAGGCTGAGTGACATTGACAATTCTGTCATCGGTACCTTCCTTCAAAGCAAAGACTTGCTCACGCAGGAGCAGGTGGACAGCATCAGGGTGAGTGAGTGGCTGGGATTGTGCGGGCGAATAAATGGCAGGCAGCGACAGAAGTTCTCTTTTGAGCGAAGCACTTAGACGATAGCTGAAACAACAGTACCCCCTCGCCTCCCCTAGCAGTCACTAGGCAGCACAATGAAATGAGCAAGGGCGCTAACAAGCTCCGGTATTAAAAAGTTGAGTTTGTATTCTGACCGACATTGCAAAGAGTTGCGTTCTTTCTGAAGAGAGTGCGAGAGTTCATCGCCCGTTTCAAGTGCCCCAGCTTCGCAAGAGGGTATTGCATAGCAATATTGATGTCGCCCGTGATTTGGCTTTTTGAGCAAGAACGTCCCTCTTTCAAGCAGCGCTTTTAAAAAAGTGGCAAAAACTTGTAAAAGTTTTGGCAAACAATTGACAGAGCACAAAAGAGCACGAGCAATCAAACCGTGTCGCACTTCTGCATGTAGCAAAGAGCGATCTTGGTGTTAAAACGTCGAGAATGGCGTTTTCTGCGGTGCGTGTTTGCGTAACTGAACAAACTTTTGTAGTCGCATGAAGGAGCACGCCGAGAGCTTTCACCTGACGTGTCGATTGCGGCTCTACGACGTAAGACGAGCGAGTTAGAGCCGTTTTGTGCTTTTGCACTTTCGAGTTACTGTAACTCGCAAAATTCAAACTTTTGAGTTTCGCCCAATGTGAGAACAAATGATCATTGACTCGAGAGCTATACAATAAGCTTGAGATCGTCTCTCTACGACGCAAGTTGAGCGAGTTAGAGCGATCTTAGCGTCAAAATCCCGAGAATGGCGTTTTCCGCGGTGCGTGTTTGCGTAATTGAACAAACTTTTTAGCCGTATGAAAGAACACGTCGAGAGCTTTCACTTGACGTGACGATTGCCACTCTACGACGTAAGACCAGCGAGTTAGCCGTTCTGTGCTTTTGCACCTTCGAGTTACTGTAACTCGCGAAATTCAAACTTTTAAGTTTCGACCAATGGGAGAACAAAAAGTCGAGAACAAAAACAAAATGATCAGTGAGTCGTGAGCTATCCAAAAAGCTCGAGATCGTCTCTCTACGACGCAAGTTGAACGCGTTGGAGGTATTTTAGCGTCAAAATGCCGAGAATGGCGTTTCCGCGATGCGTGTTTGCGTAATTAAAACACTTTTGCAGATGCATGAAAGAACGAGCGAGTTAGGGCCGTTTTGCGTTTTGACCTTAGGGTTACTGTAGCGCGCGCATTTCAAACTTTTGAATTTCGATACCTCTTAGCGGAATGATCAGTGAGTCGAGACCTATCCGCAGAGCCCAAGATCTCCACCCTACGACTTTCCAACGCCGAGATCTGAGAGCGTTACGCACGCACGGACGCACAGACGTACGTAGGTACATGTACGCACGCACGCCGAGCTCTCGTAGAGTGTCGCCCGCCTGAGGGCGGGCGAAAAATTTAAAAAATGGTTGTCTCGCGAATCTGCCCCATCGAGTCTTCAGTTGTCGCATGACCAAATACTAGTGTCGGTCATTGTCAAAGTTGTATCCACTAAACGGCCCCAGCCCGAGCTTCTTGCGTTGACAACCAGACTGGGATGTACCTAGCATGGGCTCCGACTCGTACTGTACAGCTCCATTACAGGTACTGGGCTAACCTCGCTATGCTACAACTTCGCACAACTGTAAGAAATGCGCTCCCGGTAGGCGGATATCTACAGGCGTTAGGCCTAATCTAGCACTAGGCTGAGAAAGGCAGTTCGCCGGTTCTTCTCTTCTGGCGGGCGCGTGTCTTCTCGCTCGGCGCTCTGTGCCATTCCACTGTGAGGCGAATACAGCCAGGTTCGACGCACAGTTTCCGTTTTCGGATTTTCTCGGAACAGCACTTCACTTCGCCAAAGCAAAACCGAACGACGACGAGGCAGCACTTCTTCTAAGAGCGAGTTCAGGAAGCTGCTACCTTACGAGGTATGAGGTCGCGCTGGCACTTCGTGGCTGAGTCTAGATCTAGCGACCGAAACTCAGCTAACGCTTGTCGTCTGTGAAGATTGTGTGCAAAATATAGAAATTAGGTAGCTAGTGATCGTGATACTTCACGTATTCAATTACGAATGTCTCGACTTATCACAACGCAACTGCGAAGGGGCGACGAAATCGGGCGCGAAAACAAAGTGCAAAACACAGGCTGCTCGGCGCAACCAATCAGCAACGAGCGCACACGTTGAAGCATAGGCTATTACGCCGCGCTATATCGATCGGCGGAGGAAATAGCGCCTTACTGCGTTGCGGAAACAAATAAACGACACACAACGGAACACCCAATCGCGCCAAGACAACGACGACACAACGGCGCGAATACGGCGGCACTGGCACTGGCACAGGCAAGCGATACTGGCACGGGCGAAAGAGACAGTGCCAAACACACACGAACACAGCGAGAAGGGCGACGAAGAGGCACATATCCCACATCTCCGGCCCGGCAAGGCGAGCGGTCCCTCGCGAGCAGGGGATCCTCTTCAGGGGGCTTCAGGGGGGGATGGGTCTTCACAGAGGCCAGACAGATGTCTGTGGGATGGGTACAACCGCTCTCCCAGAGGTGGGGATAACCCGACTTCCTCTTTGCGTCTGACTTCCTCGTCCAGTCGTCGTCTGGTTCAGAGAGTAGCTTGAGCTGGTGGTCCACTGACTTGGAGACAGGGGAGGACCAGCGAGGGTCTCGCTTTAATCATCTCCTTGTCCAGCTCCTTGCTCGACTTGCTCGAGTCTCTCACACCAACCATGGTGGCAGCTCTGCTGCTGGCAGACTGGCACCTCTGCTCTCGCAGCTGACTTCTCTCTCCAGAAGGGCGCCCAGTGCTGTCGTCTTGCAACATCTGCACCTGGGACCACTTCAGAGAAGTGTCACCACCAACCTTGCCATGCAGCTCGTCTCGCATGGACTTCCAGTTGCGCTTCAGGAGAGCGTTTGCTTTTGCACCTTCGGGTTACTGTAACCCACGAAATTTAAATTTTCAAGTTTCGCAAATACGTGAGTCGTGAGCTATCCACTGAGCTCGAGATCGTCTCTCTACAATGCAAACTGAGCGAGTTAGAGCGATTTTAGTCTTCAAATCTCGAGAATGGCGTTTCCCGTGGTGCGTGTTTGCGCATTGCTAAAAATTGTTGCTGCCGCATGAAAGAGCATGTCGAGAGCTTTCACCTGACGTGTCGATCGCCGCTCTACGACGTATGACGAGCGAGTTAGAGCCGCTTTGCGTTTTCGGACCTTTGGGTTACTGTAACTCGCGAAATTCAAACTTTGAGTTTCGACCAATGGAAGAACAAATAATCAGTGAGTCGAGAGCTATCCAAGGTGCTCAAGATCACTTCTCTACGACGCAAGACAGACGAGTTAGAGCCGTTTTGCGTTTTAAACCTTCAGGTTACTGTAACTCGCGAAATTCAAATTTTTGAGATTTGACAAATGAGAGAACAAATGATCAGCGAGTCGAGAGCTATCCACTGACCTTGAGATTGTCTCTCTACGACGCAAACTGAGCGAGTTAGAGCGATTTTAGCGTCAAAATGTCGAGACTGGCGTTTTCGGCGGTGCGTGTTTGCGTAATTGAAAGAACTTTTGCAATCGCATGAAAGAACGCGTCGAGAGCTTTCACCTGACGTGTCGACTGCCGCTCTACGACGTAACACGAGCGAGCTAGAGCCGTTTTGCGTTTTGACCTTCGGGGTACTGTAGCGCGCGCAATTCAAACTTTTGAATTTCGAAACCTCTTAGCGGAATGATCAGTGAGTCGAGACCTATCAGTACCTAGAGCCCAAGATCTCCGCTCTACGACTTTCCAACGCCGAGATCTGAGAGCGTTACGTACGCACGGACGCACGCACGCACGCACGCACGCACGCACGCACGCCGAGCTCTCCTAGGGTGTCGCCCGGCTGAGGCCGGGCGAAAAAATCCGATTAGTAGGCGGTTCTAACGAGCCATAAAACTGTGCTCTAGCTAGTACCGTACGCGAGAACGAGGCCGAAAACCTTGCGATCAGTACAAGATTGGTTAATTTTTCGACAGTTTTCATTTAATATCTCGGGAACCACTCAACCGATCCGGCTGAAATTTTAGCACAATCGGATTGAGCGCGTCAGCGCTCAACCCAATTTGTTCGGCCGGAGGCCAGTGCGCCCCCGGGTACTAGGGGTTAGTACTACGTCATATAGGTAGACTTAACCGATCGGGCTGAAATTTTCACCATAGATGTTCATAGTAACAAGAAGTATTGTGCTAAAATTTCAGCCAGATCGGTTGATTGGTTCCCGAGATATTAAACAAAAACTGTCGAAAAATTCAGCGATCTTCATCTGATCGCAAGGTTTTCGGCCTCGTTCTCGCGTACGGTACTAGCTAGGGCAGTGGTTTATGGCGCGTTAGAACCGCCCACTAACCGCATTTATTATGTTAAAAAATCACAGAGATCGGTTAAGTATTGCGGTCGTAGGCCCCGATCAAAAAAATGGCCGAAATTTTGGCTAAGTCCCACTCAAGACGGCCGAGCTCTGCTGGTGCATGCTGGGGCGCCAATCGAAGTGATCCACCCAAGACCACCATAGGGTGAACAAATGTGTAAAACATTTCATCTTCATAGGTTGTGTGGTTCCTGAGATGCGCATGCCCAAAAGTCGGAATCGGTACGGATCCGGGGCTCGGCTCAAGACGGCCGAGCTCTGCTGGTGCATGCTGGGGCGCCAATCGAAGTGATCCACCCAAGACCACCATAGGGTGAACAAATGTGTAAAACATTTCATCTTCATAGGTTGTGTGGTTCCTGAGATACGCATGCCCAAAAGTCGGAATCGGTACGGATCCGGGGCTCGGCTCAAGACGGCCGAGCTCTGCTGGTGCATGCTGGGGCGCCAATCGAAGTGATCCACCCAAGACCACCATAGGGTGAACAAATGTGTAAAACATTTCATCTTCATAGGTTGTGTGGTTCCTGAGATACGCATGCCCAAAAGTCGGAATCGGTACGGATCCGGGGCTCGGCTCAAGACGGCCGAGCTCTGCTGGTGCATGCTGGGGCGCCAATCGAAGTGATCCACCCAAGACCACCATAGGGTGAACAAATGTGTAAAACATTTCATCTTCATAGGTTGTGTGGTTCCTGAGATACGCATGCCCAAAAGTCGGAATCGGTACGGATCCGGGGCTCGGCTCAAGACGGCCGAGCTCTGCTGGTGCATGCTGGGGCGCCAATCGAAGTGATCCACCCAAGACCACCATAGGGTGAACAAATGTGTAAAACATTTCATCTTCATAGGTTGTGTGGTTCCTGAGATGCGCATGCCCAAAAGTCGGAATCGGTACGGATCCGGGGCTCGGCTCAAGACGGCCGAGCTCTGCTGGTGCATGCTGGGGCGCCAATCGAAGTGATCCACCCAAGACCACCATAGGGTGAACAAATGTGTAAAACATTTCATCTTCATAGGTTGTGTGGTTCCTGAGATACGCATGCCCAAAAGTCGGAATCGGTACGGATCCGGGGCTCGGCTCAAGACGGCCGAGCTCTGCTGGTGCATGCTGGGGCGCCAATCGAAGTGATCCACCCAAGACCACCATAGGGTGAACAAATGTGTAAAACATTTCATCTTCATAGGTTGTGTGGTTCCTGAGATACGCATGCCCAAAAGTTGGAATCGGTACGGATCCGGGGCTCGGCTCAAGACGGCCGAGCTCTGCTGGTGCATGCTGGGGCGCCAATCGAAGTGATCCACCCAAGACCACCATAGGGTGAACAAATGTGTAAAACATTTCATCTTCATAGGTTGTGTGGTTCCTGAGATACGCATGCCCAAAAGTCGGAATCGGTACGGATCCGGGGCTCGGCTCAAGACGGCCGAGCTCTGCTGGTGCATGCTGGGGCGCCAATCGAAGTGATCCACCCAAGACCACCATAGGGTGAACAAATGTGTAAAACATTTCATCTTCATAGGTTGTGTGGTTCCTGAGATACGCATGCCCAAAAGTCGGAATCGGTACGGATCCGGGGCTCGGCTCAAGATGGCCGAGCTCTGCTGGTGCATGCTGGGGCGCCAATCGAAGTGATCCACCCAAGACCACCATAGGGTGAACAAATGTGTAAAACATTTCATCTTCATAGGTTGTGTGGTTCCTGAGATATGCATGCCCAAAAGTCGGAATCGGTACGGATCCGGGGCTCGGCTCCAGACGGCCGAGCTCTACTGGTGCACGCTGGCGCGCCAATCGAAGTGATCCACCCAAGACCACCATAGGGTGAACAAATGTGTAAAACATTTCATCTTCCTAGGTTGTGTGGTTCTTGAGATATGGATGCCCAAAAGTTGAAACCGGTACGCGCGCGGATCTCGGCTCACTTACGCCGAGCTCTAATGGTGCAGGCTGGGGCGCCAATCAAAGTGATCCGGTCTAGACCACCATAGGGTGAATAAATGTGTAAAACATTTCATCTTCCTAGGTTGTTTGGTTCTTGAGATATGGATGCCCAAAAGTCAGAATCGGTACAGTATCACATTATGACGAAATCGTTAATTCGTATAGTCAATGTCAAAATGAACTGTAGAGTGGTGATATGTATTGGAGGTGTTGAGAGTGGACTCTAGAAGGGTGGTGGGTGACAGAATGACATTATGACGAAATCGTAATTCGTATAGTCGTATAGCTGTCTGTGAATCCAACCTCCTGAGGCCAGATCTGTCTGTGCATCCAATCTCTTGTGGCCAGACCTGTCTGTGCATCCAACCTCCTGAGGCCAGACCTGTCTGTGCATCCAACCTCCTGTGGCCAGACCTGTCTGTGCGTGCATCCAACCTCCTCTGGCCAGACATGTCTGTGTGCATCAAACCTCCTGTGGCCAGACCTGTCCGTGTCCCCACACCTACAACAGCAATCCTTTCAAAGCAGACCTGTCTGTGCATCCAACCTCCTGAGGCCAGACCTGTCTGTGCATCCAACCTCCTGTGGCCAGACCTGTCTGTGCGTGCATCCAACCTCCTCTGGCCAGACATGTCTGTGTGCATCAAACCTCCTGTGGCCAGACCTGTCCGTGTCCCCACACCTACAACAGCAATCCTTTCAAAGCAGACCTGTCTATGTCACCTTTCAGCAAACCTGCTCTATGCCCCCCCCCCTGAAGGTGTCCACTCTGTGGACATGGACAGGGTGTGTATTTCAGGAAAGTTCCCCCCTGCTGGGGGGTAAGGACAGGTGAATTTGTTCGTCCTTATGAAGACTGATGATGAACAGGCTGTGTATCTCAGATGATTTCGGGCCCTCTACTACACGAACAAATTCAGTGTGCTCTGTATATGGGTGCCCAACTCTCACTAAATTATGAGTCTCTGTGTTTGTCGTTTGTGTACTTACTACAAAACGCTTACCCAGCATTAGTGCAGAATGTGCATTTACCAACATTAATATCTCCAGAAACTCTGTTAGCAGGTGAAGCCATCTACTTGCGTGCATGGCTGAGCAGTCAAAGTGGGAGTTAGCCATGGGGTCCATCACCCTTGCGTACGTTGCGCTGAGTGCGGACATTGTGTTGTGTGAGAGGCGGTGGCAGGCACTGAAGCCACGCACGCGTGTTGATAGTGGTAAAGTGCGTTTGCCGCATGTACGTTGTGCGTACGTGATAAGCTCCGTGCGCGTGAACAGAGCACGCTGAATTTGTTCGTGTAGTAGAGGGCCCGAAATCATCTGAGATACACAGCCTGTTCATCATCAGTCTTCATAAGGACGAACAAATTCACCTGTCCTTACCCCCCAGCAGGGGGGAACTTTCCTGAAATACTTCTTGTTACTATGAACATCTATGCTGAAAATTTCAGCCCGATCGGTTAAGTCTACCTATATGACGTAGTACTAACCCCTAGTCCCCGGGGGCCCACTGGCCTCCGGCCGAACAAATTGGGTTGAGTGCTTACGCGCTCAACCCGATGCTGCCGGCAGCTTCTCCTTCCGTCACTGCCAGGCGAAACTCGGCTGCAACGCACTCGGCGTTCACATAGCCATGCGCCACTTTCCCGCAACCGCCCACACACAGCGAATGGTACTGAGACGCAAACACATCGCCTTCACAGAAGCAGCAGGACGCCACGACAGACACACTTCTGTCGGCCATGCCTACTTGCCTCAACACAGGAAGTACAGAAGAGTCGCAAAATCCGGATCTGGCTGCGAAGTATGTATGGGCGCTCCTAGTTATCACCATACGAGGCGAAAACAGGCTAAGCGAACGCGCGGAGACACACGGACGGGAAATCACTCAGTCGTGGCGAAAACACACGCACAGAAGACCGCCGGCCCCGCATTGGGCTCCAGGCTGTAAGAAATGCGCTCCCGGTAGGCGGATATCTACAGGCGTTAGGCCTAATCTAGCACTAGGCTGAGAAAGGCAGTTCGCCGGTTCTTCTCTTCTGGCGCGTGTCTTCTCGCTCGGCGCTCTGTGCCATTCCACTGTGAGGCGAATACAGCCAGGTTCGACGCACAGTTTCCGTTTTCGGATTTTCTCGGAACAGCACAACACTTCGCCAACGCCAAACCGAACGACAACGAGGCAGCACTTCTTCTAAGAGCGAGTTCTGGAAGCTACTGCCTTTCGAATGCTTCGAATTCGCGACGCAACTGCGAAGGGGCGACGAAATCGGGCGCGAAAACAAAGTGCAAAACACAGGCTGCTCGGCGCAACCAATCAGCAGCGAGCGCACACGTTGAAGCATAGGCTATTACGCCGCGCTATATCGATCGGCGGAGGAAATAGCGCCTTACTGCGTTGCGGAAACAAATAAACGACACACAACGGAACACCCAATCGCGCCAAGACAACGACGACACAACGGCGCGAATACGGCGGCACTGGCACTGGCACAGGCAAGCGATACTGGCACGGGCGAAAGAGACAGTGCCAAACACACACGAACACAGCGAGAAGGGCGACGAAGAGGCACATATCCCACACAACTTGAAATGAGAACGATAGGCCGTGACCTTGGAATAGCTGCGCTGAGGTACAGTACCAGTCTGAGCCAACGCTATATCCCAGGCCGTTTGGACCCTGACTTGGGGTGCTAAACGACCCGCAAGCGACCCAAGCCTCTTGTGGCACACTCTTGCCTTTTAGAAGGGAAATGCAGGAATGCTGCGACATGCAGGAAATACACAATCGCCACGTCTGATTTGGCAGGACAGCACGTGAGTGGCTTGGAATTGGATCGCTTTTGGGTCTCTTGGCGCCCCGGTACGCCGATCCGAGTCCAAGCGGCCCAGGATATAGCATTGGCTCTGACCGGTACTGTAACAACTCTTTTAGGTGCCAGTTCTCACGCCCTTCGAGAAGAACGCTCGCCTGGTGGAGTACGTCAGAAGCAAAGGGCCTCAGGGGTTGGCCGCCTTCCACGAGGCCCTCGTCGATAGGAGAAGTCTCGTTCTGGTCGAACTGCTGAAGCCCTACGTTTGTGACAAGTGATGTCTCTCATTGACGCACTGATGCCATTCGAGGAGCCTGTATTGCAACTCGGGTAGTGCTACCGACATGTCACAGATAACACAACCACGCCCAGAACAAGACAAGTCCCCACAACAACCTACGTCCCCACCCCAGTGAAATTTCCGCTGAACTGGACATTGTATGGCTGAAAGGAGTATTCAATGTGGGACGTCGTTCAACCGCACGGCGCTTGCAGTTTCTAAACGCGCAGCCAGATGGAGAACGAAAGGGCGCTCTGGACGCCGGTCGTCCAGTCGAATGCTCCAGTGGGCGCCTTGTGCACCTCGCACTGCCCACTCTCCAAGTCGTGGCTAAAGGCCCAGCAATCAGCTCGTCTCGAGCAGGCGTTGGCGCAAGCCAGTCTCGTGGTCGCGGACACCGGCTCGACCAGTGGCAAGGTCAGCTTGTCGCCCTTCGTCTGCAGGTGGTAGTTGAGTCGCCGCTCGGCTGAATGTCAGAACTGTGGTGTATGCCCATTCTTAAGCGGAGTGTGGCGCTACTCACTTACCTTGGTCACAGCGGCTGCCAGTCCAGCCAGGCTCGCAATCGCACCGGAAGCTGTCAACGCTTGTGTCCGTGCAGTTGCCATTAATGCAGAAGTCGGGTTCGCAGTCGTTGATGTTTTAAGTAATATTAAGTAGGTTGATGCGACCGAGGGTGGACAAAAACAGGTCTCTTTAAGAAAAGGGAGCAGTTTCGAGCTCAAATTCGTCACTACGACGTCAGACGAGCAAGTTACTCTGCCCGAAGCCAGCCTGACGCATGGTACAGGCGCACGCCACTCTCTTGGTAGGGTGTCACCCAGCCGAGGCCGGGTGAAGAAGGCCCACACAGTTACAGAGTATCTCGCCCGACTCACCCAGCTTCCAGAGTTCGAATCCTTCCGCCTCAATCAAGCTAGCTTCCGGATCGTCCGGCAACAGTCGGCAGAGATCGCAGACTGGGCCGACGCTCGAGTATCCAACGGCCAGGCAAGCGGGCACCTTTCGGCACAAGTCGGCGCATTCAACGGCGGAGGCGACGGCCGGCGCGTTCACGAGTTCGATTCTCTGGGAAGCGTCCACGCGCTTGTCGGCAAGTCGGGACAGGTGAACAAAAGTCGCCTTTGGGTTCTCTGAACAGGTCCGACGTCGCACAACGTCGAGAGGAGATCGAAAGAGTCGGAGGGAGGTTCGACCGTATTGGCAGACGACTCGGCTAACGTGGGTCTCGTCGTTGCTGAACAAGTCGGCGTAGCAGGCTCGTGTGCCATCTGAACTGGGGATCGGGGCGTCGCCTGCCATGCGCATACATACAACTGAAACGCTCCATAGCGAACTGTTACTAGCCCACTCAGGTTCATGGCGGCAGCCTTGTCTTCGACGCCGATTCTGTTCGGTTCATTTGTTTCGGTGCAGAAGTCGAGCTCTGCCGCCTGCGCCTTCCACTTGAGGCTTCCGCTCGCGTCGCTCCACAGGAAGCTCCACTGCGTGTTGAACTACTCTCCATGGAGAGACAGCCACAGCAGGCTCAACCAGTAGCCCTGAAACACCGTTGAACAGTACTGAGACAAGGCTCACAGTACCCGAGTAACTTTCCGACTTGTACCTGGCGTTTGCAAAGTAACTCTACCTGCTTACAGGGCAGCTTGAGCCAGACCAATACCTTATCGTCGCGTTACACTCCGTGCACTGTAAGCTCCCCACCAAGGCCAAGAATCCATCTGGCGGGGAATTCAGCATCACAAGCTCTTGCATCAGTTCGAGAGTGGGCAGGGCGGCAGGATGCCCGTTCCGATGGCCGCAGATCGCCTCGGCTTCGGCAAAGTTGAAAGTGCCATTGCCCTTGACCACTTGAAAACAGTACGCTTCGTAGACCATGTTGTTTGGATCCGCCGCGCAGTCGGTGTAATCGCTGGCTAAATTAAAGCGCTTCTAGTGGGTAGGTGAGCTGCTGCATGGCACTCGGAGCAGGGTGACCAACAGAAAGTCAATTCAGTTTCAGTTTCAGTTGAAATTGTGATGCAGGCCAAAGTTTCTGGTTCAGTCAGTATCAGTTAGTGCCACTATCCGAGCTTCAATCTCAGTATTTCAGTAACTGGAACTGAGTTTCAATTACTGGTTGTCCAATGTCCAGATGTCACTCTGCATCTAACTTGAGACGAATATTCACTTCAGTTGTAAAATTTCGCAATAATTTGGTGAAAATATGCTCAGGTTTTGCACAGTCTCAGTGCTAAAGAACTGAAACTAAACTGTGAGTTTCAGTTTCTATAACTATATTTCTAGCAGTTCTGATCCACTTTCAGTTATTTCAGTTAACTGATTGAACCTGAGACTGAAGTTTAGTTTAAGTTTCTATTAGCCACCCTGATTCAGAGGGAAGCCGTAAGGCTCAGCAGCAACCTGCCAGGCCGCCGCCGCACCAACTGAAGACAACAACCGCCAGCCTCCCAGCCAGCGTAGTGTCTGCATGTTCCGGATTCGAGTCGCTTGAAATTCGCGTCGCTACAATAAATTCTTGCCAATAACTTGGATCGCCAGCAAACGAATGCGCATTGAGTGGCTATTGGATTGGGATGTTGGCCGTCCAGAACCCGCAACAGAGCAGACAATAGAAACGTACGCTTTGCACTTACATATGTCAAGCAGCAAGGTAGCGAAGGTTACCATACTCAGGTGGTGCCCGCCCCGCAGTGTCAAGTCACTCGACTTGTTTGGTTGACGACGAGATCTCTCTAAGACTAGGAAATGATTTACCAACTAGCCGGCCAGTTCAGGGCCGAGCCCGGCACATGAGGACAAGACAGAGGTACCATGTCAGACTAGGTATGTGTGGGCGTTCAACAATCCATTCAATGATTAATGAAACTTATGGCTATGCCTATGGACTGTATGTACCTTGTACCTACGGCGTAGGGTTAAGAATGGTGTATGCTAACTGTACCTACGCACTGCGCAGAGTAGCGAAAACAAGGTGTCTGTTTTGTTCTCGAACCATTCCCGATCTGTGGTCACAGCTGCCGTGCGTTTGTTGACTGACAACTCAGCCGATTCGCTCACACGTCTATTGGCCATGTGATGTGGATAGGGGGGCGATTTGTATTCGCTGCTGTACGCACTGATTAACCCAGTGGTCGGTTCAATGGATCAATTCCTTGACAACGCATTCCTTGAAGTCTAACCCTTATTCAGAACTTATTTACCGTAAATACTCGAACAAGCGCCCCTCCCCCTACCCATCTTCTGCGATATTACGGTACAATTAATAGCGATATTACGGTACAATTAATAGATATTTCGATTTGGCACAAACAAAATTCATCCTGTCGCAAGTGTGCGCCGCAGGCACGTGCAAAAGGAGCTGCCCTGCGCGTGCGCACAGGGTATAACTATAGGCTTCACTCAGCACAAACAAGTGAGAGCAGTGTGCCTGCCTGCGCACACGACAACGAACAGCCCGCTGCGAACAGACAGACAGAGGTGTGCATATCCTAACCCCAACCCCAAGGTTGCGTCTGAGCGTCTGTCTGGAGTAGGGCTGTGCTTGCTCTGTGGACGCACGCACCGTGTAGTTAGGTAGGTACTTTGGCTGCGCTCCTGTGTTGCTGCGCGGCGCGCTCTCGCTTCCCCCCACACGCCACTATCGCAGTGGGAGATCAAACGGGTTATTTCAGCCCAGTAGTCGCGCACGTAACAACGAACATTGCCAAGATAGGATTTCTCCGCACACAAACGAGGAAGCGCGAAGTTTGAATCATGGCTGCTGGAGTACCATCCGTCAAGCTGTCAAACGGAGTCGACATGCCTTTGTTGGGTCTCGGCACCTGGCAGGTTGTCACAGAAGATTAAAGCTGTAGCACATGTGTAACGTAACACTTGTACATACATATGTAATGGTGTCATCTTAATGGCGGCAGTACCGACTTCTGAGATGTGAACGCGCTGCGTTCTATGTGATGAAACAATATTTTGGCTGCAGTGCAAGACTTGTGAAATTGCTGAGCTTGTGGCTTTTGCCCTCTGTTCGCACTGCGATACGTTGTTGTTGTAAACTGGTATTTGTGTTATTGCAGCTAACGGATCAGGCGGTGGTGACATCGACCATAAGATGTGCTCTGGATTCCGGTTACCGCTCAATTGACACGGCGGAGTTGTACGAGAACGAGTCGCAGATAGGTCTAGCCCTAAAGGAGATCTTTGCTGAGGGAAAGTACAACAGGGAGGACGTCTTTGTCACCACCAAAGTGATGTCAATCGATGACGCGTCCATTCCATCATTAACATACTGTAGCTCCTCATTTTGAAACGCTCCAGTTCCTGCCCATCAACCAGTTCAAGAGGGATACGGTAGAAGTCGCGTTGAGACGCCAGCTGGGCAGGCTGCAGTTGGACTACGTGGACCTCTACATCGTCCACCATCCCACCGCCTTGATTGTGAGCTTTGGTGTTGACACGCTCTTGTTATGGATGTTTGGTTGGATAATCGAAGACAATTGAGCGAACTATGAAACGAATAGAAACACGGAGCTTTTGCAAACCTCTTTTCAAATGCAAGCTTAGGTGGCGAAAACATCTCTGCCATCCTCCCCAAATGTTTGAAATTTGGATCGAATTGGGAGTGAATAATGTAGCCCATTACGTATTGCGCGTATGATTTTACGTTAATCAGGTTACTGTAGAGTTAATGCACTTTTTCGCGTTTCAGTACGAGAATGGCGAATACACCCCGGCGAAGGAGTATGACATCCTGGACAACTGGAAAGTGGGAGACTGCCGACATTTGAACAATTGAATTAATTTGATTTTCTACGTCTGGTGTTTTCAGGGAATGGAAGATGTGCAGCGCAAGGGTCTGGCCAAGTCGATAGGCCTGTCGAATTACACTCTGAAACAAACGGAGCGCGTCGTCAAGAATTGCGAGATTAAACCTGTCTCTATTCAGGTGTGTGTTAAACTGAGTTTCTTCTAAACGTACGGTAAAATTGAAATAGCGGCATTTCTTCTTTGAATATCGCACCAATTTTGGTACATTCCGATTCCAACCAGGCAAGTCGTCCGGGGGACGCAGTATACTCCACAAATTTGAACTCCTACGCACGGTGACTACTCTCCGTTGTGGCCTCCTGACACTCCCAATCGCAAAACTAATGCCGAATTCGTGATCTACACCATAGAATACCCCAGAATCGACATACAACACCCCTAACTTCCTATGGACTCGCAAAACCAAAATTCTGCACTTGGGGTACGGTAGCATGCAAATACGACATAAGAACGCTTAAACATCATCTAAACGCTAAACGAATGCCAAATTCATAATCAGCGCCCCCGAAAACCCCGAAATCGACTATAATATCGCGAAAGTCGACCCGACGCCCAAAATTTAAACCGACGCGGCAGGGATACTATAGCTCTGCAAATTTCTCAAAAATACTTTTCTGGGCCAGATTTAAGCGTAGAATCGTTTGAAACTACTTTTAGAACGATTCGGCAACGCATTCGAGCGCTATAGACGCCGAAATGCGAAAATCGCAATTCTCGACCCCGGAGTCGAAAAAGTCGCAGTGTAAGAAAGTTTTTTGTGTTTCGGCCGATTTTCTCCGTTCATGGCTCATTCGATAGAGGACATCTGGGAAGGAGCAACAAGAGTGGTCTCGCCGCTCTAGCTGCTACCTAGCTCGTACAGCAGCCCGTCAAAGTCGACCCGGGGCCAAAAATCGCGAATTTTTCAAATTTGGCGCCAAAATGGGTCCCGCAGCGATCCAATTCTTTTTTTGCACCCTCGGCCCTATCGAGTACTACAACATATCAAAAGATAGTATATACCATTATATGCAACTTTCTCGAGTTCTACCTTGCTCAACCCATTTTTCAGTACTTTGAAAATTTAAATTTTTGAATTTCCCGCCAACGGGGTCCCGGAGCGTGACCCCATATCTCGTGCAGGTTGCCCACCTACTAGGCCTACACAACGCAAAAGACCGTTTGCAAATCGGCCGCTTCACGCGCGAACGCCGTTGACTCAAAGTTTCTGCGTTTCGCGCACAAACGCTATATACTCCACATTTTTTGTGGAGTATAACAAGCTGTTTTAAAAAAGTTGAGTTGTTTTATTAATACAGAGTGGTTTGTGAGTGTTTTAAAGTGGAAGAGCAAAAGAGTGGATACTTTTGTAAAGTGTTTCGAAGCCTTTCCGATATGACGCGCGCCCTCCCAGAGTCCACTATTCATGCGCTACTTCTGACACGCTCCTTTCTGAGGGGTTCTTGCAGGGCAACATTGGGATCGCCCGGGATTAATTTTTTGAGCAAGGCACACGCGTTTCTGAGCGGTTGTTGCAAGGCAACATTGGGATCGCCCGGGATTAATTTCTTTAGCAGACAAAGTTGTTCGTACGACAAGAGTTAAAAAAACAAAAGTATTTCTTTAGGAATGCCCGCTCAACAACTGCTTCAACGTAAGCTTTCAAACGGTCGAACGAATGCCGTTCTACAACGTACGACGAGCGAGTTAGGGACGATTTGCTGTTTGAACTTTTGAGTTACTGTAGCTCGCGAAATTCAAACTTTTGAATCTCGACTTCTCTTAAAGGAATGATCAGTGTGCCGAAAGCTGTTCAACGTGCTCAAGATCGTCTCTCTACAATGGAAGATGAGCGAGTTAGAGAAGTTTTGCGTTTTGAACCGTTGGGTTACTGTAGCTCGCGATATTCAAACTTTTGAGTTTTGACCAATCGAAGAACAAATGATCAGTGAGTCGAGACCTATCCAACAAACTCAAGATCGTCTCTCTACGACGCACGCTGAGCGAGGTAGAGCGATTTCTGTATTAAAAAAGCAAGAATGTCGTTTTTCGTGTTGCGTGTTTGCGTAATTTAGAAAATGGTTTATGCCAAACGAAAGACCGCGTCGAGACCTTTTAATAGACCTATCGCACGCCGCACTACGACGTAAGACGAGCGAGTTAGAGTCGCTTTGCTGTTTCAACCTTTGAGTTACTGTAGCTCGCGAAATTCAAACTTTTGAATCTCGACTTCTCTTAACGGAATGATCAGTGTGCCGAAACCTATTCAACGACCTCAAGATCGCCTCTTTACGACGGAAGACGAGCGAGTTAGAGAAGTTTTGCGTTTTGAACCTTTGGGTTACTGTAGCGCGCGAAATTCAAACTTTTGGGTTTCTACCAATAGAAGAACAGATAATCAGTGAGTCGAGAGCTATCCAACCAACTTAACACCGTCTCTCTACGACGCACGCTGAGTGAGCTAGAGCGATTTCTGTGTCAAAAACGCAAGAATGTCGCTTTTCGTGTTGCGTGTTTGCGTAATTAAGAAAATTTTTAATGCCAAACGATAGAGCACGTCGAGACCTTTTAGTTGACCTATCGCGCGCCGCTCTACGACGTAAGACGAGCGAGTTACAGCCGTTTTCCGTTTTGACCTTCGGGTTACTGTAGCGCGCGCAATTCAAACTTTTGAATTTCGAAGTCTCTTAGCGACATTACCAGTGAGTCGAGAGCTTTCCGTAGAGCCCAAGATCTCCTTCCTACGACTTTCCAACACCGAGATATAAGAGCGTGACGGACGGACGAACGCACGAACGCACGGACGCTAAGCTCTCGTAGGGGTTCGCCCGGCTGAGGCCGGGCGAAAAAAGAGCCAAGCGCAACAACGCTCTAAGTAGCGCATACGCCGCGTTGGCTAGTTGATACTCACCAGTCTTCGGTGGGTATATACCGACAATAGCTTCGCGCACAAATCTCATGTGCAGCCGTATCGACATAGTTGTCGCGGGTAGCGGCGCCGATGAATGTGCTTTTACGCGACGCTGACACTAGCCGCAACGTGGTCTGAAAAGTGCCTGGATCGACTTCTGAGCTAGTTTAGCGCTGCATTGGCATTCACAAATGTTTAACACAACATTCTGTTCTAATTCCTGCCATCTCATAGGTGGAAATGCACCTCTACTGGCCGCAGTTCGAATTCCAAGAGCAAATGAGCCGTTTGGGACTCGCGTTGACTTCCTACGCCACTCTGGGCTCAGACCACCGAATGACCTTCGTCGATCCCACTTCGTGGGTCGTAGTGATTTTTGTTAGATTACGCTAAGCTGCAAAATACATTATACCCGTAAAGTGCCGAATAGAGGAAGATCTCCAAATAGTGATACCGGTAGTCTCCAAATAGTGGTGGGGTGTACAGGCAGGTTGAAACAATAGTGGTAGCTAGCTCTATTCGGCACTTTACGGTATACGAATTGGAGATTTCTGACTGAATCAAGATCGGATTATACTGAACGAAATTAAGTCAAAGAAGAGTCGATTAAATATACTGAATCAAATCAAGGATATATCGATAAGTCAATTGAAACTAAATTGAATCAAGTTAAAGTGAACCAAAGTAAAACAGACTAAATTTAATCAGAGTGAATTAAAGTGAATTTTATTAGATTGAATTACCTATGTAGATTAGATTCTGTTTAATTCAATCACAAGTAGCATTAGGTTAAATTATATTGATTTAGGAGTGAATTAAATTAAATTAAATCAAATTAAATTAAATTAAATTAAATTAAATTAAATTAAATTAAATTAAATTAAATTAAATTAAATATAAATGTAAATTGAATTGAATTGAATTGAATTGAATTGAATTGAATTGAATTGAATTGAGTTGAATTGAATTGAATTGAATTGAATTAAATTAAATTAGGCTACGGTAAGTTCGCTTAAGTTAAGAAAAGTTAAGTAAAGATAGTTAAATTAAATCAAATCATATCAAATCAAATTAAATTGATTAAGTTCACATTTCAGACCTCTGGATTTCGAGGCTTTCAATCGTCCATTGGAGGACGCGGTAGCTAAAGAAATTGCCAAGAAACACAACAAGACCGTGGCTCAGGTTGGCTTTTCATAAAGTTGTTGTGACCGTTGCGTACTGTGAACAAAAGCCACTATGGAAACTGTTACGTGCAGGCGATAAAATGTTTTTGTGGCGGTGATACGTCTGTTTCTGATAGCCAACTTGCGACTACATTTGTGATTGATACACTGTACAAATGGTTTTGCGCTACATTAAGACAAACGAATTGTACACATTTCTGTCACATTGAAATTAATCCAGGTTCTGCTCCGCTGGGTCGTCCAGCGCGGCGTGGTCGTCATTCCCAAGAGCACCAGCGTGCAGCGAATTCGCGAGAACGCCGGAGTGCATAATATGATTGGTTTCAAAATTGTAAAAGTTACTGTATTTTAACAATTTTCACTCTTAAGATTTTCGACTTCTCGCTCGACGAAGACGACATGACTCGACTGAAGAACGTGGGACTGCGTCGGCGTCTCTACATGTTTGGCAAAATGTTAGCGTATAGAATTTTTTAAAAAATTAAATTTTTATTTTTTGCGAAATATCAACAAATTGAATTTCAGGATGACCGGCCACCCGGAGGACCCATTCAGGGTGGACAGAGAGGAGCGAAAGAAGGAGAAATGATAGAAGAGAATTTTGAGCGCGAGCGCAATTGTTGATTTTATAGAAATCGTTCGCTAGCTGATTTTGGTTCACTTTTGGGTCAGGTTTAAACTCTAGCACCCCCTATTGTACTCTGTCACCAGCGTTGATGATACGATGCGCTATCTGCGCATAATCGTAGTGATAATGTAGGTCTCAAACTGTCGAAGTGAAAATTGTCGCAGCAACATCCTTGCGCGACAAAGTTTGCTCATACACTTCCCAACCAGTTGACGCAAAGCAACGCGATGCAATTTGAACAAACGCAACAGACGTAGTGCAATTTGCCGACAGTCAGCTGCTTCGGTGTGCCACGCGGTTCAGAACAACTATTGTGTGGTTTGGTTTATTGCACACCCACTGACGCACACCCCTACCAGGTATATCTATGTACCACTCCCCCCCCCCCCCCCACCTCAAGTTCTGCAAAATATGTTCTCCAACAACGCTATGCAAGGCAAGCTGCTAGAAATGCACTGTTCGACGGAGTGCACAACATCCGCATTATACAGTGCATACAAGTTTGCACAGTAGTGATACAGGCCCACTACATGCATGTACAGTGTGGATGGTCATATTGTTATCATAGTGGTAAGTACCTATGCCTACGATAATTGATTGAACAGGGTAACCTTATCGAGCCGGTGTCCTGAGCCGACGTAGGTATTACATTACAACATTTGCGCCACACAAAGCTACGTACCTAATAGTTTGTCTCCTGACACTGAATGTATAAGCAAATTCTGTCTGCTCAAATAATTCGCTTTCATAGCAAGGCGTGGCTCAAAGGATGAGCGACATAGTGTTCGTGAAGCGCAACTCTTACGTTATTTTGGGCGCGTAGAGCGTTATGCTTTATCTTATTCACGCGACCAAAATTCTTGAATGCGCACCTAATTTCAAGTTTTAAATATAAATTTTTTTGCCCAGCCTAAGTCTGATTATACCTACGAGGGCTCAGCGGTCGTTCGTTCGTTCATTCGTAACGTACTCTCTCCAAATCTGGAGAGTTGCAGAGAGACATCTACTAGGGCTCTTTCACTCTTGAGTTTCGGGAGGTCTGGTCTGGACGACTACTGATCTGATGTGTGTATTGTGTACACACATCGAGACCAAAAATTTTTAATTTTGCGAGTTACAGTTCGCGGCGAATCCTCACGCTATGCAGTAAGTGAAAGATAACAACTCTTTACAATGTAGGTCAAAATATAAACTATATACAATGTAGTAGGCTTGAGCTTGCTTGTCAACAGGCCACAGACTGACTGCGAGTTCGTAGGTACTAGTGAGCAGTGACGCTTCCATCTCAAGCTGCCACGCGACACCTATGTACAAATGGCAGAATTCCGCCCACTGCAGGCAAACGTGTTATTTCAGTTCACCAGAAGTGGGGTGGGGTGCGGTTCTTAACAGTATCAGTATCGTCCAACGATGAAGATAATTGCCATTATGACGCTGCTGTGCTCATCAGTTGAGTTGACCTCACAGACGTCGTTTCATCGCTTCGTCGACGCTGTGAGAGACTTCCGTTGTTCTAGCCGTTTGGTTTATACCGTATGCCTTGCCTTCGAGGAATTATTTGTTTCAATGCCAAATAATACGCTGATTCTCCGGCTAATTACAAGCCTAACAGAGACGGGGAATAATTAGCGACTAATTATTCTTTCGAGCGATGAATAAAACAAAGCGCCTTCAAATTGGTACTAGATTCTTCTGGAAATGGGTTTTGGAAACATCGAAATCGTAAGAATCGGCATTAAGCTTGCTTGATTTGTGCTGCTGCCATTATGTGGCGAGGGTACAAGTTGTACACTAACCGAGAGAATTTGGTTAAGAATTTCTAATTCTCCAGGGAATTTAACTTCCAGAGACCCGGGAACCACTTTTCCGTGGGATAAATTTGGGCTAATTCCATAGGGGAATTACAAGTTGAGACGAAGAATTCATTGGAGATCCGAGAATCATTGGAAGATACCGTAAAACCTCCAATAGGCGACCCCATTCCAATAAGCGACCCCCCTAGAGGGAGATTTGAAATAATAAACGACCCCCCTCCAATAAGCGACCCCATTTTCTGTCAGAAGCTGCCAGACATTCCTTGATAAGCCACTGTTCCTCCCAGTATAGCACACCAAACTTCAATAATCCGTGTGAAGTCATGCTCGTCGTTGATTATGCTTCTACTGTCAGGCTTTCTTAGGCAAGACACTCAACCATACAGGTTTCAATGCAAGAAATTGCAAAGTTTATGATGAGGTGACGACTCAGACTATCATTGAACAATAAGCGACCCCCCTCCCCTCCAATAAGCGACCTCCCTCTAATAAGCAACCCCCCTAAAGTGTTGATTGAAATAATAAGCGCCCAGGGCGCTTATTGGAGGATTTACGGTATCTCGGTATTGTCAATTACTGATTGAGGCCGCGGCTACCCAACGTTTCAGGTGGGCCACCTGACCATTGGGAATAAGAGCACTGATCGCGTGGCCTTCTTCCGTGGACGACAGGCGGTGCATCTGGAGAGCTCCACTGGACAACAAGCTGACGTGACAGATGAGGACACGCAACTTAGGCGATGGATTACAAAGAAAATTGACGCCATTCTTTACTGGCCCAAAACGCATACCACCTACTATTTCAGTGGAGCGAATTTTTTTGGTGGGTTGGGTTGGAAGAGCTTGGCTCAATCAAAGAGTTTTGTCCCCACCGCCCCATATGTGCAGTTGTGCAGCGAAGTGACATGTTTATAAACAGGAATACTGTAAATCCTCTAATAAGCGCCCCCCCTCGAATAAGCGCCCCCCCTCCAATAAGCACCCCTCCTAGAGGTAGGTTGAAAAAATAAGCGCCCAGGGAGCTTATTGGAGGATTTACGGTATTTGCACGTGCGGGGCGAGCGGGGGGGGGCAAATATTCCCCCCCCCCTGCCGCCTGTTTGGTTGGCACCGTGGTGACCAACAAAACTCATTTTGGTTTCGGTTTCAGTTAACATTATGATGCTGGCTGAGTTTCTGTTTCAGTATCAGTAATACCACCTCTCAAGTTAGTCTTATTTTCCAGTATTAAGTCTAGAACGACACAGTGAATTGTTTGAATCAATGCTTGATTGTTGATGGATGGGGATATATAAATATGTGAAACTTGAGTTTGCTTTTTTTATTAGACCAAAATGTCGAGCAAAACGTTGGCCACTGTCGAAATAATTTGGCAAGAAATTGATGATGTTTGATGAAAGATCGACATCAAATCACTGAAACTGAACTGTGAGGAGGAGTCTCGCTTCACTTTCGGTTTCGATTTCAGCTATAGTGTCCATGCCAATTTCGATTCAGTTTCAGTTCCAGTTAACTCACCGTAACCAGGGTGGTCACTAAGAAACTCTTTTTGGTTTCAGTTTCAGTTTCGGCTAAAATTATGACGCTGGCCGTGTTTCAGTTTCATTTGCAGCATTTTCTGAGTTCAAGTTCCAGTAACTAGAACTAGAACTTATTGCAGTTTAGGTTTCATTGAGCACAGTGGTTTAAAAACTGTGTTCAGCCCAAGGGGGGAGTTCATGGTCTCACTCCATCTCGGGACACTGGCAATTCGCCGACGACGACTTCCATTCGGATCTGGACGCGGTCATGATGGGGGAGAATCAGCACGTCTGCTACTTCTTCAAGGGGGGCAAGGTTCTCAAGTACAACCTGGAGAGATCCCATGCGATGTTCGTGAAGAATATCAGCGAGGTCTTCTGGATGTTTCCCGAGGATTTCCACGAGGACATCGACGGGGCCGTCAAGTGGAACGAAAGCGTGGCCTACATCTTTAAGGTCAGGATGGTACATAATACGCCCCGGGTGGTCGATGGAAACTTATCCAAGTTTCAGTTTCGGTTACAGTAGGTTAACTGAGACTGAAGCTGAATCGCAACTGGCACAGTCTTAACTCGACCAGCACCATGATTTCACTGGAACTGCAGCCTCACCTAGGTGAATGCATTTCTATTGGTCACTCTGAATACATGTACCTCCAAAGCCAATATTGTCGTTTTGGTTATATTCCTACGTCTCTCGTGGCGACAAGTGCTCAACGCCTCTTTACAGGGAAGCAACTACTTGGAGCTGCCTTTGAGAGCCGAGCGAGGAGAGATGAAAGTCTTCGACGGTAAAGTATGCCTACAATGTTTGACTACGTTGAAAATTCTATCATGATTTTCTCGCAAAGCGCAAACTTCTCTCGCCAATAGCTGTCCCACTCCCCAACCTATAGTAATGGCATGTCATGTTTGTGGGTACAAGACTATACCTACTGTAGGTGTAACTTGGGGGGGGGGGGGGGGGGATAGGTGTAACTTTGGGGGGGGGGGGGGTTGGGGGGGGGGGGGGGGGGTCGCACGCACGTACTGTAGACGGTCGTACGTATTGTAGACGGCACTATCGACGCCGCATTCTACTCGGTTGGATATTTGCACCTGATAAAGAACGCGTCGGACGGCCAGAGGGTGCTGTCGACCAAGCTGCACGAGTACGACGACTGCGCCTTTCCCTATTATACGAGTAGCTACACTGACATCATGGACGAGGGACGTGTTGTGCATATTGTGGAGTACTATACCGAGTTGCAGTTACCGTATTTGCAAATTGGTGCGTGTCTGCGCCGAGACGCACAAAACTGCCGTGCGCCTAATCGCTGCAATTGGACCTGTAACGTTTCCATGTACATACCTAGGTATGTAGGATCAGCAATGGATCTGGGGGGGGGGGGGGGGGGGGGGGGTGAGGGGTGGGCGTTTGCGCGCTTGGGCCTACCTTCCGCCCTACCCCCCCCCCCCCCCCCCCCCCCCCCCCCCCGGCCACTTTCCCTTCCAAAAGTGTATGCGGCAACATCTTTTCGTGCCATTATTGGGGTTCATTACAATAATTGCAAAACCGATTCTCTGTGCAACGCGTCGAGGCGGGCGCCTTCGACCTCGACTCGGACGGACCCGTCACGGCTGCCATTGAGTACGGCCGCTCGCCTTACCGAAAGGTCTATTTTTTCAAGAAGGAGAAATACTGGCGCGAGCACTTCGAAGACTACGTCGTCGCTGCTAAGGTTGAGCAGTGATCATTGGCTGGTACCTAGCTTTTTCGCACGGCCTCAGCCGGGCGACAGACACACGAGAGTGCGACGTGCGTTCGTTCGTTCGTAGCGCTCTCAGATCTCGGCACTGCAAAGCCCAAGAGACGATCATCCCCACACGTCATTAGAATTAAGATCAAAACTCTTTTCAATTGCAGTCGAAATGCAAGACACGACTTTTTATAAACGAAAGTTGTTAGTAGTTGTGCAACGGTTCTGATGTTCTTCTTTAGGGGAAGAAGTATAGCTCATTCAAGAGAGTCTACGAAGACACAGAGTAAGACATTCTATAAAATAGAGTAGATAGGGTATACTGTATACTGTATACTGTAAGTATGGTCTAATGTTTGTAATCGACTACGTGACGTACCTATCACGATCGCAAACACAAATTACATTATTTCTCCGTTTTACACGCAAAGATCACAGACGACTAGCGTTAGTTGAATTTCGGTCATTAGACCTTGGATCTGTAATAAAAACTTATCTTGGAGACAAGGACTAACCAGACGAGATTAGTTACAAATGTAGACAAAACATCAATGTAGTTAGTTGCTGTCCAACTGTTGTGGCAAAGGAAGGCTGTTGGTGCGATTGGGCATTGCATGCTTCATAGTTGGGACGAAGGCGCGAATACAGGATTTTGTCAGTAGCTTACGACGTTTATGATTTCCATTCTACTCATACCTGATGAATGCCGACTGTAAGCGTCGTAAGCCAGTGACAAAACTGAAAACCCTGTATTCGCGGCTACGTCCTATCCCTACCTAAAGACATGGCATGTTGTTCATGTAATAGCAGACCTTACTTCTTTGTCTAATAAAACTTGTGATCTAGCATTGTTTAGGGAAACTGAAGACCAGTGGAACTTCAGGGGCCGTTTTCAGTCGGGCCCATACGATGCGGCTTTTTACAACAGGCTCGACCACACTGTTTTCCTCTTCAAGGTTTGCGTTAGGTGGGGGAGTGGTCGAGGGCTAACGATTTGAGAAACCTGTTTACTTTATTGGCAAAATATGGGAGCTTAACCAAAAGCATTTTCCGTGGCTCAATTTCGCATAACTAGATTCAGAAGCTATTCGAAGATAAACGAACAATCTTATTCTGGAATTCGAAATTGGGACTGTTTTCCAGTGTTTTACCCAATTTTAGAATGCTAGTCCGTTTTAGTAGAATAGTCAAGTTTGTGTTTAATTTTCGAATTCATTGCTTTCTTAGTTTGTAGACTACTCACTATTAAAATATGTCAAACAGCATTAAATTTAAACCAAAAAGCAAAGTTTCGCTCACAGGACGGCAAAGTGTTGCACTACGCCACGGGGCCAGAGGAGAAGACCATAGGAATCCACGACGTCAAGGATTATTTCTGGATGTTCAGCGAGGATTTCCTGCAGAGCAATGGGTTCAACGTCGCCGTGCAGTTGTGCGGCAAGGCCGTCTTTGTCAAAGGAAAGAGCAGCCGCGACCGAGCTTCGACCTTTGAGAAGTACCCAATGGCCCCGCTGGAGCTGAAAATCTCGGAAGAAGGCTTCTTTGACTACGCGACTTGGCACTAAGAAAGAATGAGAGATATCACAGCCACACACACGGATGGGGAATTCAAAGGTCTTCTTGAGAAACGTTATGGGAGCTGGTAATAGAGACGCCGCGAATCTGAACTTTCGTCTTGGAAGCACGGCACTTATCGGAAATGTGTGTACTCTGGTCTGCATTTGCTTCTCCTAATGTAAGCGAGCGAACCTAGCTATACGAACTTCCTCTATCAAGGGATTAGGTTGGAATTTACACAGAATTGTGTTAAAGGACCGCACTAGCCGCAACCGTAGCCATGGAATACAGGGTCACGTGTCATTTCTTCGTGGAGCTTCGGTTCATCCTGCTCTGCGGATGTTCTTGAGTCCTTCCTCCTTCGTGTTCGCGACTCGTGTTTACTTCGACTTCAAGCCACCCACGAATTAATATTCTGACGCGCGGTTAATTGCGCACAGCGCCTTTGTATCAATAGGCAGATCACTGACTGACGGATGGACGAACGGATTGAGGAGAACAAGAACAACTACAGCGTTCTTTGAAGCGTCAAAGATTGTGACGCTTCACTTCACAGATGCTCTCCTTTGTTGTCTTCTGAACGTGGAATACGTTGAATCGCGCGCGCTACAGTAGTCGGAAGATCAAGAGGCGGCCGCTGTGCTGGTCATTTGCGTGCGCGGCAAACGACGGCGGCTGTTATCCGCAGCTTTGTAGATTTTGAATACAGAAATAGCAGTCTAACAGCTGTAGTTCGGTCAGTCTGCCGTTTGATGCCATGGAAATTTATTGCTTGCGAAAGTAAGTTTTATGAAGGCTTTCTATTGTTGGGTGAGAGAGGCGACATATTGCCGAACTGCTTGCTTAGCGCCTTCTGTGCTGTGTTGATTGAAACACTTTCGTTTCCAGACGTGTCGATCGTCAAGCTGTGCGTCTTGCTATAGAACAGAACATCTTCACTAGCTGAGCACAATGAGAAATTCGCCACTTGGCTTCAGTCTCGCCACAAGCTGCATGGGCCAAACAATAAACAGTGTCTAGTGTCAGGCGAGTCGTTCGGGGGGCGCAGTATGCCCCACAAATTCTAAATCCCTCAAGTTTCGGTTGTTAATCCCAAGGACGACTTGCCTGGTTGTGGCCCATGCAATACAGACGTGTACATGTGCAACATCCAAGACGTAAAATGCCAGCGAGCGTAGAGAATCGCGGTCTTGTTTCTGCTCGTCGTAGACCAATTTATCCAAATTGTGTTCAGGAAACAATTGCCATGAAACAGATTTCTCAGTTTATCGTTCTTGTAGTATGGTGGGCCAATGGTGTGAAGGTGGAATCTATCAATCCCCCACGCTTTGTCGACGCAGTGAGTTGAATAGTATGACGTGTGGTACCCAAATCATGACAACTTATTACTTATTACTTATTACAACGTAATGGCCGACTTTCCTCTGCAGGCCCTCCAAGCCTCATCGTCGTTGTATTTCGAACCATATGTTGCATTTGCGAAAGTTTCTGCAACCGTGTAAAACTGTTCAGCGTACTACATCATATGCGTCTCATTGTCGCTTCGAACAGGAGTGAATATAGAAGCTGAAACTACATATTTCCAGTTTCAGTTTCAATAAGTAGGTACAGTATACTGAAACTGAAACTCGAATGGCCACTCATATTAAAACTGAAACTCTACAGGTAGTTTCAGCATTAGTGGGACTGTGAGTCTGGTTTCAGCACTCACTACTGAAAATAGGTCAATTTCCGAATATGATGTGTATATTTGGCTCATCCTAGACTGTTGTGGCGTATTGGCTATTGATGATAACAAAATTGCTCGAAATGCGCTTATTTAATCAACACACTCTGCAACAAAAGCAGGCAAAATTGGTGTACGCTCCACATCCACGAGCACCGCAATACTGAAACTCAGTTTCATTAACCGAAACTGAAACTCAATAGAAATTTCTACTGAAACTGGAGCTGACAGTGAAACTGCACTGAAAGCTTATACGTACTGAAACTGAAACTCAATAACCGTAAATTCTCCAATAGACGGTGAAGGCGCTGCTCCAGATGAGTGGGGGGGGGGGGGAGCTGCCCGTTTATTGGGGAATTCACGGTAGTTTCTATGGTCACCCCTTCTTTCTTCGAACAGGTCGACCACATAGCCACGTCGGGCGAGGACCTCGACCGTGTCACCTTCATCAACTTGCTGGACGGCTGGGAGGACTCGCGGGCCGAACATTTCCGCAAGTCGACGATGGAGAAGGTGGAGGCTACGGCGCACGAGGCGGAGATCGCCAGCTTCTACAGTCTGGCCAAAATGGACGCCATGCTCTACTGGCCCAGGAAGCACGTCACCTATTTCTTTCAAGGAGCCGACTACTGGGTCACAGGTCGAGTTGTAAGGATGGCGGAGCGCCTGTCATGGTCGGCGCGGCAGCACGCCAAATCATAATATGTTCCATGCACCTTTTCCGAGCATCGCGTGGATTATTTCTCACGCTGTACTAAACGAAGTTGGTTGAAATTAATATACCTAGATCTTTGAAGGATTCGAAGCGCTGCATTGTAACTAATTTCGTTTCGTTTTATTTCATTTGTCTTTCAGTGATTGGGTAGGCCTGAAGAAGCTGGCTGGTAAGCCAGCGAAACGTTGCCAATAAATTCCTGCTAGTGCTGGGAAGCCATCACATTCAACCACTGAAATTAATACCTACTCTTACTTTTACATGCCTCCTCTCTCTCTCTCTCTCTCTCTCTCTCTCTCTCTCTCTCTCTCTCTCTCTCTCTCTCTCTCTCTCTCTCTCTCTCTCTCTCTCTCTCTCTCTCTCTCTCTCTCTCTCTCTCTCTCTCTCTCTCTCTCTCTCTCTCTCTCTCTCTCTCTCTCTCTCTCTCTCTCTCTTTCCTCTCTCTCTCTCTCTCTCTCTCTCTCTCTCTCTCTCTCTCTCTCTCTCTCTCTCTCTCTCTCTATCTCTCTCTCTCTCTCTCTCTCTCTCTCTCTCTCTCTCTCTCTCTCTCTCTCTCTCTCTCTCTCTCTCTCTCTCTCTCTCTCTCTCTCTCTCTCTCTCTCTCTCTCTCTCTCTCTCTCTCTCTCTCTCTCGCTCTCTCTCTCTCTCTCTCTCTCTCTCTCTCTCTCTCTCTCTCTCTCTCTCTCTCTCTCTCTCTCTCTCTCTCTCTCTCTCTCTCTCTCTCTCTCTCTCTCTCTCTCTCTCTCTCTCTCTCTCTCTCTCTCTCTCTCTCTCTCTCTCTCTCTCTCTCTCTCTCTCTCTCTCTCTCTCTCTCTCTCTCTCTCTCTCTCTCTCTCTCTCTCTCTCTCTCTCTCTCTCTCTCTCTCTCTCTCTCTCTCTCTCTCTCTCTCTCTCTCTCTCTCTCTCTCTCTCTCTCTCTCTCTCTCTCTCTCTCTCTCTCTCTCTCTCTCTCTCTCTCTCTCTCTCTCTGCTTAAGGCGCTTTTGCATGAAATGTATACTTCGAACGCGTGTCTGGATGGATTGGATTGGGCTCGGCGATGTGGCGATTGATTAAGCGCATCAACAAACTCATGAACGAAAATCAAAACCAACATCAACGAAATTGAAGTTTTCATTCTGACCAAATCCCGGGTTCTCCGCAAGTTTTTCTCTTCAAGTTTTAAGCATCGATGTTGCTATGCGGTATCCTTTTGCTAATGGGGAGCTCACGAAGCGAGGAAAAGAAGCCATTCCAAACGCATATGGGCAGCTGGTGTTCAAACTCTGCGCGAAAGCTTGCTCCTTTCCTTCTGCAATTGGTGACCTATGTAAGCCCAACCGTATCCAGATTCCGGCGGGCGCTACTTCCCAGACCAGACGAGGATTTCGCGCGTCTTCAAGTTCTCCGACTCATACTTCCATGGTAGACTGGACGCGGCCATGATGTCAGAGCATCCCGACCAGGCCTACTTCTTCAAGGGGGACCGCTGCCTGAAGTACAACCTCGAGAGACA
>JASAMZ010008198.1:0-52500 GCA_030248115.1 Linhomoeus sp. GSCO2_2 | reverse complement strand
GGAATTTTGAAAAATAATCACGTATTTCTATTAAATTCCATACTTGCAAAAAATTTCTGTTGCGTTACAAATTATCCGCAGTCTATACTCTTTCCATTTCTGAAGAAATTTCGCCGCTATATCATCAGGTGAAAAAGTCGATTTTCGACATTTCATATTTTGATTGAAAAGATCTCGAAATTACAATTTTTAAAAACTGCAAAACTATGTCACAAATCATTATTGGCATACGACCTTTCCATTTCTGCACTCACATTCGTCAATAAATAACGTTGTATTTTAGTCAATTAATGCAATTTTGACAAATAATCGCGCATTTCTATTAAATTCCACATTTGCAAAAAAATTCTTTTGTGTTACAAATTATCCGCGGTCCATGCTCCTTCCATTTCTGAAGAAATTGCGCGGCTAGCGCATTAGACGAAAAAGTCGATTTTCGACATTTTCGAATTTTAATTGCGAATATCTCGAAAATGCGAAATTAGCAACAGAAACGGACATCGGATCCGTACTCAGCGACATCGACTCTACTTGACCTCATATGTCACTGACTTTACTTCGGTGCGACGAACAGACACACACACACACACACACACACACAGACACACACACATTGTCATCCGTATATATACACCTCGCCGCGCTGAGGCGCGGCGAAAAAAGTTGAGTTTGTATTCTGACTGACATTGCATAGAGTTTCGTTCTTTCTGGCTAATTCTGAATGAGTCCACACCAAATTACTGAACGAGTCCACACCAAATTACTGAATGAGTCCACACCAAATTACTGAATGAGTCCACACCCTCTTTTCCGGCCGGATGTCAGCTGAAGTTACTGAATGAGTCCACACCAAATTACTGAACGAGTCCACACCAAATTACTGAATGAGTCCACACCCCCCCCCCTTCCCGCCCGACTTCAGCAGAAATTGCTGAATGACTCTGCCACAGGCGATGGCCGTCTTCAGGCGATTGTCGTCTAGGCGGCAATCGCATGAAGCGTCAGACGATGGCCGTTCTTCCTTTTCTGAATTAGTTTCGGACACAGTGTATTCCTTCCAAATCAGGCTATGCTTAGGCTCGCCCTGCGCCCACTTAACCGCCGGCTCAGGCCTACGATCTCCTCCTTGTATGCTTAGCCGCCGGCTCAGGCCTACGATCTCCTCCTAGTACGCTTAACCGCCGGCTCAGGCCTACGATCTCCTCCTAGTATGCTTAACCGCCGGCTCAGGCCTACGATCTCCTCCTAGTAGACTTAACCGCCGGCTCAGGCCTACGATCTCCTCCTAGTATGCTTAACCGCCGGCTCAGGCCTACGATCTACTCCTAGTATGCTTAACCGCCGGCTCAGGCCTACGATCTCCTCCTAGTATGCTTAACCGCCGGCTCAGGCCTACGATCTCCTCCTAGTAGGCTTAACCGCCGGCTCAGGCCTACGATCTCCTCCTAGTATGCTTAACCGCCGGCTCAGGCCTACGATCTCCTCCTAGTAGGCTTAACCGCCGGCTCAGGCCTACGATCTCCTCCTAGTATGCTTAACCGCCGGCTCAGGCCTACGATCTACTCCTAGTATGCTTAACCGCCGGCTCAGGCCTACGATCTCCTCCTAGTATGCTTAACCGCCGGCTCAGGCCTACGATCTCCTCCTAGTATGCTTAACCGCCGGCTCAGGCCTACGATCTCCTCCTAGTAGGCTTAACCGCCGGCTCAGGCCTACGATCTCCTCCTAGTATGCTTAACCGCCGGCTCAGGCCTACGATCTCCTCCTAGTAGGCTTAACCGCTGGCTCAGGCCTACGATCTCCTCCTAGTACGCTTAACCGCCGGCTCAGGCCTACGACCTCCTCCTAGTATGCTTAGCCGCCGGCTCAGGCCTACGATCTCCTCCTAGTATGCTTAGCCGCCGGCTCAGGCCTGCGATCTCCTCCTAGTATGCTTAACCGCCGGCTCAGGCCTACGATCTCCTCCTAGTATGCTTAACCGCCGGCTCAGGCCTACGATCTCCTCATAGTATGCTTAACCGCCGGCTCAGGCCTACGATCTCCTCCTAGTATGCTTAACCGCCGGCTCAGGCCTACGATCTCCTCCTAGTATGCTTAACCGCCGGCTCAGGCCTACGATCTCCTCCTAGTATGCTTAGCCGCGTGCTCAGGCCTGCGATCTCCTCCTTGTATGCTTAGCCGCCTGCCCAGGCTTACGATTTACGAGTTCAGTAATGGTGTGGACTCGTTCAGTAATTTGGTGTGGACTCGTTCAGTAATTTGGTGTGGACTCGTTCAGTAATTTGGTGTGTACTCGTTCAGTAATTTGGTGTGGACCCGTTCAGTAATTTGGTGTGGACTCGTTCAGTAATTTGGTGTGGACTCGTTCAGTAATTTGGTGTGGACTCGTTCAGTAATTTGGTGTGGACTCGTTCAGTAATTTGGTGTGGACTCGTTCAGTAATTTGGTGTGGACTCGTTCAGTAATTTGGTGTGGACTCGTTCAGTAATTTGGTGTGGACTCGTTCAGTAATTTGGTGTGGACTCGTTCAGTAATTTGGTGTGGACTCGTTCAGAACCCACCGTTCTTTCTGCAGAGAGTGCGAGAGCTCATCGCCCGTATTGCTCCGCTTCACGAGCTCCCCCTTCGCAAGAGGGTATTGCTTAGCAATATTGATATCGCCCGGGATTTGGTTTTTAGAGCAAGAAAATCCCTCTTTTGAGCAACGCTTTTAAAAAAGTGACAAAAAGTTGTCAAAGTTTTGCCAAACATATGACAGAGCAAGTTTTGCAAATAATCCGTGAGTCGTGAGCTATCCACTGAGCTCGAGATCGTCTCTCAACGACGCAAATCAAGCGAGTTAGAGCGATTTTAGTGTTCGAATCTCGAGAATGGCGTTTCCCGTGGTGCGTGTTTGCGTAATGTTAAAAATTGTTGCTGCCGCATGAAAGAACACGTCGAGAGCTTTCACCTGACGAGTCGATCGCCGCTCTACGACGTAAGACGAGCGAGTTAGAGCCGTTTTGCGTTTTCGGACCTTTGGGTTATTGTAACTCGCGAAATTCAAACTTTGAGTTTTGACCAACGGTAGAACAAATGATCAATGAGTCCAGAGCTATCCAAGGTGCTCAAGATCACCTCTCTACGACGCAAGACAGACGAGTTAGAGCCGTTTTGCGTTTTAAACCTTCGGGTTACTGTAACTCGCGAAATTCAAATTTTTGAGTTTCGACCAATGGGAGAATAAATAATCAGCGAGTCGAGAGCTATCCACTGACCTTGAGATTGTCTCTCTACGACGCAAGTTGAGTGAGTTAGAACGATTTTAGCGTCAAAATGTCGAGAATAGCGTTTTCGGCGGTGCGTGTTTGCGTAGTTGAAAGAACTTTTGCACTCGCATGAAAGAACGCGTCGAGAGCTTTCACCTGACGTGTCGATTGCCGCTCTACGACGTAAGACGAGCGAGCTAGAGCCGTTTTGCGTTTTGACCTTCGGCTTACTGTAGCGCGCGCAATTCAAACTTTTGAATTTCGAAACCTCTTAGCTGAATGATCAGTGAGTGGAGACCTATTCGTAGAGCCCAAGATCTCCTCTCTACGACTTTCCAACGCCGAGATCCGAGAGCGTAACAGACGGACGGACGGACGGACGGACGCACGCACGCACGCCGAGCTCTCCTAGGGTGTCGCCCGGCTGAGGCCGGGCGAAAAAATGCCTTGCTTCTGTGAAATCCTTGTTAGAACATTTGCAGGTGAAGAGTTATCCCGTTGTTGCCCCATTGGATCGCAGAGAAAGGTAAGTATCAATGGAGTTGTTTTGTTATTATCAGTGTTGCCGCGAGTAACTTTTTAACTCGTAACAAGCTCCGGTTTTAAAAAGTTGAGTTTGTATTCTGACTGACATTGCAAAGAGTTGCATTCTTTCTGCAGAGAGTGCGAGAGTTCATCGCCCGCATGCTTCGCTTCATGAGCCCCCGCTTCGCAAGAGGGTATTGCATAGCAATATTGATTTCGCCCGCGATTTGGCTTTTAGAGCAAGAACATCCCTCTTTCAAGCAACGCTCTTAAAAAAGTGACAAAAACTTGTAAAAGCTTTGGCAAGCAATTGACAGAGCACAAAAGAGCGCACTACGAGCAATCAAACCGTGTAGCACTTCTGCATGTAGCAAAGAGCGATCTTTGTGTTAAAATCTCGAGAATGGCGCTTTCTGCGGTGCGTGTTTGCGTAATTAAAAAATTTGTTGCTGCCGCATGAAAGAGCACGCCGAGAGCTTTCACCTGACGTGTCGAATGCCACTCTACAACGTAAGACGAGCGATTTAGAGCCGTTTTGTGCTTTTGCACATTCGAGTTACTGTAACTCGCGAAATTCAAACTTTTGATTTCGACCGATGGGAGAACAAATGATCATTGCGTCGAGAACTATCCGATAAGCTCGAGATCGTCTCTGTACGACGCAAGTTGAGCGAGTTAGAGCGATCTTAGCGTCAAATCCCGAGAATGGCGTTTTCCGCGGTGCGTGTTTGCGTAATTGAACAAACTTTTGTAACCGCATGAAAGAACACGTCGAGAGCTTTCACCTGACGTGTCGATTGCCGCTCTACGACGTAAGACGAGCGAGTTAGGGCCGTATTGTGCTTTTGCACTTTCGAGTTACTGTAACTCGCGAAATTCAAACTTTTGAGTTCCGACCAATGGGAGAACAAATGATCAGTGAGTCGTGAGCTATCCAAAAAGCTCAAGATCGTCTCTCTACGACGCAAGTTGAGCGCCTTAGAGCGATTTTAACGTCAAAATGCCAAGAATGGCGTTTTCAGCGGTGCGTGTTTGCGTAATTGAAAAGCTTGTTGCTGCCGCATGAAAGAGCACGTCGAGAGCTTTCACCTGACGTGTCGACTGCCGCTCTACGACGTAAGACGAGCGAGTTAGAGCCGCTTTGCGTTTTGGACCTTCGGGTTACTGTAACTCGAGAAATTCAAATTTTTGAGTCTCGACACCCATTATGGCTAATGATCAGTGAGTCGAGACCTATCCGTAGAGCCCAAGATCGTCTCTCTACGACTTTCCAACGCCGAGATCTGAGAGCGTGACGGACGCACGCACGCACGCACGGACGGACGCACGCACGCACGCCGAGCTCTCCTAGGGTGTCGCCCGCCTGAGGGCGGGCGAAAAAAGCAAAAGTAACGAGTAAAGTAAAGTATCTAACTTTGATCAGAATTTCACTTTAAGTTACTAGCGGCCGCGGCGCGCGCCTTCGGCGCGCGCGGAGAAAAGTCCTGCGCGGGCTCGCTTCGCTCGCCCGCTCGGCCTTTTCGTCTCGCTCGGTGCTGCGCGCCTCGCTCAACAGCCGCCGCCTAACCGTTCATTTCAACACTCGACTTATAACACGGTTTAGGTAGGCTGATTAATTATAGAAAACTTTAAAATTTGAATTTTTCCATTACAGTCTAGGTCGCTGACCTGCACTCTCACTCCACTCCCCTACTCAGCTGGCATATCAGCAGCCCTGCATGCCCTACCAAGCACGCTCCATGGTGTATAGCGAAATTCAAAAATTTGAATTTTTTGCTCACAGTATACCTACCGCAGCACGCCGTGGCTGGTTGTGTGAAGTTGCACGCTGGCCACCCTACATACCTAGTATGTTAACCGCTTCGCCCGCCTTACCAAGCAGGCTCCACTGTCTATAGCGAAATTTAAAAATTTGAATTTTCTCGCCTACAGTAACGGACCACTTTCGGCGCACGCCTCCGGCCCAGACCCGAGGCAGCGGTCCGCCGGGCCAGTCTGGCGGGCTGATTCTGTACGACACGCAGACGCACAGACAACCGGCGATTAAGGGGGAGAAGTTTACTTTACTTTGCTCGATTGAATTTCCAAATACTTTGTATTTTACTATTTAAAACTTTTTAAGACTTTCACGCCTCCTTTCCCTCTCATCCCATTGAATTTTCTGTTGAAATGCAAGTCAGACCTTTGCTTTAGTTGATTTGAAGACATGTGTGCTGCCTAACCGACCATATTATGCAGTCTTTGAACGATATACGTACAGAATTAGGCGTTGCAAAGCATTCACCTGACGAATAAAGACGATGGCAGTACTATCTAGTACTATTCAAAATTTTTTAGAACTTTTTGCTTTTCAAAACTTATTCAGTTGTGTTTCAAAATTTTATAAGTTACATAACTTCACTTATTAAGATATTCTGAAAAGTTACTTTACTTTACACTTCACTTTATCCCATTATGACCGCGCCGCACACGTAGACAGAAATTCTGCATACGTGTGCACGAAACTGTATACGTAAACAGCAAAACTGGAAAGTGTGCAGGTGTGCAGCAATTCTGCACACATCACCAGAAATGGGGGGACAAGTAGACAGATTTGTGGCTGGGCTGCACACTCACCAGAATTCTGCACAGTCACCAGAATTCTGTACACTCACCAGAATTCTGTCTACTGCAAACTTTGTAGGTGTGCAAGTAGACAGAATTTGTGACTGTGTGCAAGTAGACAGAATTGTGAATGTGTGAAAGTAGACAGAATTCGAATGAGTGTGCAAGTAGACAGAATTTTTCAGTGTGTGCAAGTAGACAGAATTCTGAATGAGTGTGCAAGTAGACAGAATTTCTGCCTGTGTGTGCAAGTAGACAGAATTTGAATGAGTGTGCAAGTAGACAGAATTTTTCAGTGTGTCCAAGTAGACAGAATTCTGAATGTGTGCAAGTAGACAGAATTTCTGCCTGTGTGTGCAAGTAGACAGAATTTTGAATGTGTGCAAGTAGACAAGTGTGCAAGTGTGCAGAATTGCATTTTTTGCCTTTAGAAGCAGTCCTGTGGGGAAAACGCATGTCGGCCTGGTGTGAGAGTGTGCAGGGAGGAAAAATCAATTTTGATTACGTGTGCAAGTGTGCAGAATTGCATTTTTTGCCTTTAGAACCATTCCTGTGGGGAAAACGCATGTTGGCCAGGTGGGCCAGTGTGCAGGGAGGAAAAATGGATTTTGATTACGTGTGCAAGTGTGCAAGTGTGCAGAATTGGGTTTTTTACCTCTAGAAGCATTCCTGTGGGGAAAACGCATGTTGGTCAGGTGGGCCAGTGTGCAGGGAGGAAAAATCAATTTTGATTACGTGTGCAAGTGTGCAAGTGTGCAGAATTGCATTTTTAGCCTTTCGAAGCATTCCTGTGGGGAAAACACATGTCGGCCAGGTGGGCCAGTGTGCAGGGAGGAAAATGGATTTTGATTACGTGTGCAAGTGTGCAAGTGTGCAGAATTGGGTTTTTTACCTCTAGAAGCATTCCTGTTGGGAAAACGCATGTTGGTCAGGTGGGCCAGTGTGCAGGGAGGAAAAATGGATTTTGATTATGTGTACAAGTGTGCAAGTGTGCAGAATTAGGTTTTTTACCTCTAGAAGCATTCCTGTGGGGAAAACGCATGTCAGCCAGGTGGGCCAGTGTGCAGGGATAAAAAATCAATTTTGATTACGTGTGCAAGTGTGCAAGTGTGCAGAATTGGGTTTTTTACCTCTAGAAGCATTCCTGTGGGGAAAATGCATGTCGGCCAGGTGGGCCAGTGTGCAGGGAGGAAAAATGGATTTTGATTACGTGTGCAAGTGTGCAAGTGTGCAGAATTAGGTTTTTTACCTCTAGAAGCATTCCTGTGGGGAAAACACATGTCGGCCAGGTGGGCCAGTGTGCAGGGATAAAAAATCAATTTTGATTACATGTGCAAGTGTGCAGAATTGCATTTTTAGCCTTTAGAAGCATTCCTGTGGGGAAAACGCATGTTGGCCAGGTGGGCCAGTGTGCAGGGAGGAAAAATCAATTTTGATTCCGTGTGCAAGTGTGCAAGTGTGCACCTAAACATTTTATCCCTAAATTCTTCCCCATATTTCTCTCCTCCCAAACGCGTTTATCCATATTTCGTTCCTTGCCCACAGGAGTGCTACAGATAAAACATGCAATTGCACACGTGCACACTTGCACATGTAATCAAAATTGATTTCTCCTCCCTGCACACTCTCACACCTGGCCGACATGGGTTTTCCCCACAGGAATGCTTCTAAAGGCTAAAAACCCAATTCTGCACACTTGCACATGTAATCAAAATTGATTTTCCCTCCCTGCACACTCTCACACCTGGCCGACATGCATTTTCCCCACAGGAATGCTTCTAAAGGCAAACAATGCAATTCTGCACACTTGCACACTTGCACACAATCAAAATCCATTTTTCCTCCCTGCACACTGGCCCACCTGGCCGACATGCGTTTTCCCCACAGGAATGGTTCTAACGGCAAAAAATGCAATTCTGCACACTTGCACACTTGCACACATAATCAAAATCCATTTTTCCTCCCTGCACACTAGCCCACCTGGCCAACATGCATTTTCCCCACAGGAATGGTTCTAAAGGCAAAAAATGCAATTCTGCACACTTGCACACTTGCGCACGTAATCAAAATCCATTTTGCCTCCCTGCACACTGGCACACCCGGCCAACATGTGTTTTCCCCACAGGAATGGTTCTACAGGCAAAAAATGCAATTCTGCACACTTGCACACTTGCACATCTAATCAAAATCCATTTTTCCTCCCTGCACACTGGCACACCTGGCCAACATGCGTTTTCCCTGCAGGAATGGTTCTAAAGGCAAAAAATGCAATTCTGCACACTTGCACACTTGCACATGTAATCAAAATCCATTTTTTCTCCCTGCACACTGGCCCACCTGGCCAACATGCATTTTCCACACAGGAATGGTTCTAAAGGCAACAAATGCAATTCTGCACACTTGCACATGTAATCAAAATTGATTTTTCCTCCCTGCACACTGGCCCACCTGGCCAACATGCGTTTTCCCCACAGGAATGGTTCTAAAGGCAACAAATGCAATTCTGCACACTTGCACACTTGCACACGTAATCAAAATTGATTTTTCCTCCCTGCACACTGGCCCACCTGGCCGACATGCATTTTCCCCACAGGAATGCTTCTAAAGGCAAAAAATGCAATTCTGCACACTTGCACACTGGCACACGTAATCAAAATCCATTTTTTCGCTCGGCCTCAGCCGAGCGAACCCTATCAAGAGCTCGGCGTGCGTACGTACGTGCGTACGTGCGTACGTACGTGCGTCACGCTCGCTTCGGGCTTAATAACTCGCTCGTCTGACGTCGTAGAGTGGAGTTTGAGATATCGTCGAGTAGCCAGCGGACTCCTCTAGCCACCTGAGTAGTCAAAACCAAAATTAGTTTTCAAAATCGCGCGCTACAGTATCCCAAAGTAGGGTCCATTTTAAGACGAAAGTTGACCGAACCTAGTCAAATCGCATATCAAAATGAAGCGCTCGAGCTCCTGAGCACGAAACTGGCAACAAAGAGTTTCAAAAGTTTAAATAGAGCGCTACAGTAACCAAAACGCGTCGGAAAGTGGTAATTTTGGCATAGTCGCGAGCTTTATAGCTCGCTCGTCTGACGTCGTAGGATGGAGTTTGAGATACGTCGGGTAGCGTGCGGACTCCTCTCGTGACCTTAGTGGTCAAAACTGTACAATTTTTTCAAAATGCCGTGCTACAGTATCCCAAGGTAGAGTCCATTTTGAGACAGAAGTTGACCGAACCTAGTCAACTCGCAGGTCAAAATGAAGCGCTCGAGCTCCTGAGCACGAATCCAACAACAGAAAGTTTCAAAAGTTTAAAAAGAGCGCTACAGTAACCAAAACGCGTCAAAAACTGGAAATGACACGCTTGCTTCGGGCTTAATAAATCGCTTGTCTGACGTCGCTGAGTTGAGTTTGACACATCGACGGGTAACCTTCGGACTCCTCTTGCGAACTGTGAGGTCGAAATAATAACAAGTTTTGAAAATTGTGCGCTACAGTATCACAAAGTTGGGTCCGCGAAAAGTCAAAACTTCATCGAACGTAGTCGAATCGCATATCAAAATGAAGCGCTCGACCTCCTGAGCACGACGCCGACAACGAAAAGTTTCAAAAGTTTAAACTGAGGGCTACAGTAACCAAAACGCGTCAGAAACTGCATATTTTGGTTTGTTATATCTTGGCACTCGTGCGTTGCAGAGCGGCGGTCTTGACATCACTGAAGAGCTCACTGCAAGCCAACATCAAATCAAGCTCACAATTAACCTGTAGTTTTGCGTTAGATTCCAGTGTCTTTTTTTAAATTCAGTCTGCAAACATAAATTTCTTGGTGTAAAGAATTAAACCCGAGCGATACCAATGTTGCGTAGCAAGACCACTCCAAAAAGTGTAGTCGCGAGGAGAGTCAAAGACGCTGCACGAAACCGGAAAGGGCCTTGCTACCATCTCAGTAAAAATTCAAAGCTCAAAACCACTCCGCTTTTTAAAAGAGACTTGTTCCTCCCTGCACACTGGCCCACCTGGCCGACATGCGTTTTCCCCACAGGAATGGTTCTAAAGGCAAAAAATGCAATTCTGCACACTTGCACACTTGCACACGTAATCAAAATCCATTTTTCCTCCCTGCACACTGGCCCACCTGGCCGACATGCGTTTTCCCCACAGGAATGGTTCTAAAGGCAAAAAATGCAATTCTGCACACTTGCACACTTGCACACGTAATCAAAATCCATTTTTCCTCCCTACACACTGGCCCACCTGGCCGACATGCGTTTTCCCCACAGGAATGGTTCTAAAGGCAAAAAATGCAATTCTGCACACTTGCACACTTGTCTACTTGCACACACAGTCAGAAATTCTGTCTACTTGCACACACTGAAAAACTTGTCTACTTGCACACAGTCAGAAATTCTGTCTGCTTGCACACAGTCAGAAATTCTGTCTACTTGCACACACAGTCACAAATTCTGTCTACTTGCACACAGTCAACAATTCTGTTTACTTGCACACTGTCAACAATTCTGTCTACTTGCACACACTGAAAACTTGTCTACTTGCACACAGTCAGAAATTCTGTCTACTTGCACACAGTCAGAAATTCTGCCTACTTGCACACACAGAAAAAAATTCTGTCTACTTGCACACACTGAAAAATTCTGTCTACTTGCACACAGTCAGAAATTCTGTCTACTTGCACACACTCACCAATTCTGTCTACTTGCACACACTCAAAATTCTGTCTACTTGCACACTCATTCGAATTCTGTCTACTTGCACACTCATCAGAATCTGGCACACTCATCAGAATTCTGTACACTCATCAGAATCTGGCACACTCATCAGAATTTGCCTCCAGTGTGCAGCACACGGGCACACGTAGACAGAATTCGGCTGACGTAATCAGATTTTCCAAATGTGTGCAGAATACTCATTACGTAATCTGAAAACTTATTACTGTGCAGCCCCTGTGGACTATTGTCCACAGGGTGGGCCTAAAGGGTTATAAGAAAATCCAAAACTTCGGCGCGTGCGTGCCTGCGTGCGTGGGTGCCGGGCCCCCCCCCCCCCCCTCTCGAAATTTTCCTTAAGAAGACCCCCCTGGCCTCCGGGTGGCCTGCACCTGTGTCAAAATCTGGAGTTGAACTCTTTGCACAAAGAGCTTGTTCAGAGCGGATCTCACTACTGACGGAAAGGGGTGGGCTGGTTAGAGCCGTGTCCTTTAATTGCTTTCTCTCCAGGTTTTCGTCGGTGCTTTGGAAACTGCCCGAGAGTTTCAGGGAAAGAATGGATGCTGCATTGCTGTTTGAGCAAAATGGGACGGCGCTGATGATAAAAGTGAGTGCGCAAGATTGCGCGATCTGGAGGGGTACTCTCCAAACTACTACATGTACGCAATACGGCGCGTTCTGGAGGGTGGCCCCTTCAAAACGCGCAGCAGGCCTGAGCAGGAAGTGTATTATATGGAGGAGTGTTAGTCCATCCCACTTACAGTTTGCACTAAAACTCGCGCCTGGCGGGTCTCGGCTGAGGCTTAGCGCGACCACCAACGTCAGGGCGCCCTCCGCGCGCCATGAAATCGATCACTGGTCGCGTTAAGCCTAAGTTTCGACCCGCCAGACTGCAACGCTGCCTCAGACTCTTATATTCTGTCTCTACGCGCAGACGCCAGCCTAAGCATAGCGTGATATAAAAGAACACAACTTTCTGGTATGTAAAAGAACTTGCCTCAAAAGCGAACGAAGTCAGCGATCCAGCAGCGGATTGCACGTTTTGGATGGCCCGACCCCCAGAATGCGCCAGATTGCGCAGTTTGGCCGGTACCCCTCTAGACCGCGCAATCTTGCTCAGTCTGGAGGATTGCGCCAGTCGAATGCGATGTGGGCGCCAAACTGTATGCGCTACGCAGTGCCACGGGCGCCCATTTGGGCTAATGCAGTAGTCGACATCGGCAACACCCATTTTCTGCACAGAACAAGACGGTCGCCATCTATCTCGTGGACTACGACGACAGAACGCTGGCCTTTCACAACTTCGACGACTTCTTCTGGATGCTGCCCCATCGCTTCAAGTCGCGCCCAATCGACGCCGCCGTCGCCATGTGCGGACAGGCGGCCTTCCTGGTCGGCGACAGGCCAGCGTTTCATACAGCAATTCGTTTTTTCGCCGCGCCTCAGCGCGGCGAGGTGTATATATACGGATGACAATGTCTGTCTGTCTGTCTGTCTGTCTGTGTGTGTGTGTGTGTGTGTCCGTCCGTCCGTGGCACCGAAGTAAGATATGTGACATGTGTGGTCAAGTAGAGTCGAGGTCGCTGAGTACGGATCCGATGTCCGTTTCTGTTGCTAATTTCGCATTTTCGAGATATTCACAATTAAAATTGAAAAATGTCGAAAATCGACTTTTTCACCTGATGAGCTAACCGCGAAATTTCTTCAGAAATGGAAAGAGCACGGATAGCTGATAATTTGTAACCCAAAAGAAATTTTTTGTCAATGTGGAATTTGATAGAAATACGCAATTGTTTGTCGAAATTTCATAAATTGACAAAAATAGAACGTCATTTATTGACGAATGTGAATGCAAAAACTGAAACGTCATAAGCCAATAAGAATTTGTGACATAGTTTTTCAGTTTTGAAAAATTGCAATTCGGAGATATTAACAATTAAAATATGAAAATGTCGAAAATCGTCTTTTTTGCCTGATGAGCTAGCGGCGAAATTTCTTCAGAAGTGGAAAGAGCATAGGGCGTGGACAATTTGTAGCCCAAAAGAAATTTTTTCAAATGTGGAATTTCATAGAAATACGCAATTATTTGTCAAAATTTCATAAATTGACAAAAATAGAACGTCATTTATTGACGAATGTGAATGCAGAAATTAAAAGGTCGTAAGCTAATAAGCATTTGTGACATGGTTCTACAGTTTTGAAATATTGCAATTGAGAGATATTCACAATTAAAATGTAGAAATGTCGAAAATCGACTCTGTCGCCTGATGGACTAGCGGCGAAATTTCTTCAGAAATGGAAAGAGCATAGACCGCAGATAATTTGTAACGCAAACAAAATTGTTTGCAATTGTGGAATTGTATAGAAATACGCCATAATTTGCCAAAATTCTATAAATTGGCAAAAACGTCATAACGCGAAATACGCAACCAAACGAAATTCCTGGTAGAGAACGACTGCATGCACCAAACAGTTGGCAAGTTTTTTGTTCGATGTACCGCATTCCCACAGGTATGAAACTTCAGATCAACGGCGTCGTATCATGCCGATACCATATAGCGAACGCGGCGATATCACTGAGCTTTAGATCAGTTGTACAGACAACCGTATCGTGGTAATTAGCTGCATTTTAATAGTGGTACACGTTTTCAAGATACCTTCTCTAGATACGGCTAATTATGCGAATGAAACTCACTATACTCTTCACCAAGATTTGACAGACACAAAGTACAGGTTGAACTTTTTACACACACAGCTTGTTACTGTTGCATAGCATATTGCGTGTATTGGTCCGGCAATTTCGCATTGTTGTATGGAGTATAGTACCGTGTCGCTTCAAATTGAATCGTGTAGTATAGTGTACCGTACAGTGCCAAATAGTATGCCCCCCTAAATATCGTGAATTCTCTAATAAACGGGCGGCCCGTCTATTATTTCGAGGGGTGTCTACCCTGCCCGTTTATTGGAGAGTGCCCGTCAATTAGAGAGTGTCCGTTTATTGGGGAAATTACGGTAGTAGACCCGGAGTATACAATGTGGGGTGGCAAAAGTATGTTTGGTCGTGGCAAATTTCTGTTCAGTTGACTGTTTGACGTGCTCTAATCTGAGCTAAAGAAAAGACTTCTGCAATATTTTGTTGATATTTTGCGTTTTCGCTTACTGGAATGCGTAGCAAACACTCAGAATTTGAGTTAGAAAAAAATGACAAGCTCACGCCTTTCAAAATGTTAGTTCACATTCGAGGCTTCTGAAAAGAACTGTAAAAGGAAAGTGCCAATTTGTATGCCCGGTTATACTATTTGGATCACACTTTTGTCCGGCAAAACCCTATTTTCCGAATAGTATACACGGGTATACTAATCGGCACTGTACGGTAGTATGGATTTTGAAATTCAATCGTTCTATTGCACAACAGTACGAATTTTTGTAGGACTGTCATATAATTGGAAACGGCCAATGTCACCGGAGGGTGAGATTTCAGACAGTTTAATGTTAAATCAACTTTAAATTCGGCTGAAGCAACAGAAACACTTGATTTGTGGCCATGGCTATACTTGAGTTTTGGAAGTCGTTGGTGCGCCATTTTGATACATATACATACAAAGTCGCCGTTTTGTACAACAGTTCGTTGTATAGTATGTAAAACGTAATAGTAGCAATCGTCGTATCTAGTATAGGTACTTAGTCTTGTACAACAAATACATAACCAAGGAATTGTTGCATAGCACTGTAGGTAGTATGGTATATTATGGCCTAGTATAGCATAGTTACAACTATAGCAACAATGCATTGTGGTGTTGTTTGAAACGCTGGAACAGGCTGGCCACATACCCCATTGATTTCCTGCAGATCAAGTCGGCGGAGAAGAAATTCTTTCCATTCAGCACTTGGGTTCCGTGCTGACTTGTTTTGAAGGTTGACGGTAGATGAGTAGAACGAGTACTGACGTGAGTCGCGAAGTTCGCTGATGCACTGTTTGGGACTACCGTAAAGTGCCGATTAGTTTCGCTCTCCTAATAGTTTCGTGTATCCAATTAGTTTCGCCCCTGAGAGGTACATCGATTGAATAGTTTCGGGTCTCCAAATAGTTTCCCCACAATATTGTCATGTTGCATGCAAAGCGTTACTGAGGCGTAGAAACAGCCCAATTAAAATGTTATTTCTCGTTAGCAGCAGACAAATCAAGCTTATACAACAGAAACTTTGCATTTATCAATGTTTTGGGTAGTATTTTCTATTGGTATTGTAGTTTTCATTGACATTCCTCCTAATACATTTTCTCAGTGAATGAGGGGTTGAAATAATAGTTTCGGGTCTCCAAATAGTTTCGGGGCTCCAATTAGTTTCGCCCCTGAGAGACACATTGGAAAAAATAGTTTCCCCCGAAACTAATCGGCACTTTACGGTATAGGGTTTGTGTATTTGGAGAAATTGGCCCCGAGTGAATGTCAGCCTAACCAGGGTGACCAATAGAAGCTCATTATAGTTTCAGTTTCTGTTTTAGTTCAAATTATGGTGCTGTCTCAGTTTCAGTATCAGTATCAGTTACAGTATGCCATCTCTCGAGTAACTGAGTTTGAGTTACTGAAGGTAGAAAGTTACAACAAATTGCTCATGATCATTCATGAGGAATGATATTTAGTGGGCAAAGAAGCGATTTCTATACTGGGATAGCATCTTTGCACATTTGGACCTAAAATTGAACAAAACGTCTACACAACGTAAATGTTTTGGCAAGAATTCTATGAAAATTTGCTGAAATTTGATAAAGTTTGACATTTCAATAACTGGAACTAATCTGTGAGTTTCAGTTTCAGTTTCAGTTTTAGTTTCAGTTATGGAGTCCGTGCCAGTTTCGATTCAGTTTCAGTTTCAGTTAACTGATTGTAACTGAAACTGAAACTGAAACTGAAACTGAAACTAGTTTAAGTTTCTATTGGTCACCCTGAGCCTAAAGCGCGCAACAAGAAAGCCTCTTCAACAAGGGGGTTGCCGTTTCGTCAAAAGGACTTCGCTGCCCAAACGCGAAAAATGTCACAAGAATTCCAGAATCACAACTGTTGTTTGTTAGTTATTGCCTATTTAGCGAACACTGCGCCGCGCTACATTCAAGTGGCATCAGAGCGACTCTTGAGGGCCTTCTCATTTGGTAGTGTTTCCATAGGTCGCCAATCTTTTAGCCTGAAAATAACGCCTACATCTACATTACTATGTAAGCACTATGACAGCTTGTGCGTACCCTACAGTGCGTGGTGCCAGTTTCCGTTAACCACAGACGAAAGTTTTATAATCTTATCGTATATATGTTCGCATAGTCTTATGTCTGAACTACATTTAGTTTATTATCTAGACATGGTTTGGTTTGTCGAAAGCTCTAAATACAGTGGCCAATAAAAGTTACACGTTGCATAGGTGTAGCTCAGCTTAACATTCGCCGAAACCGACCGAATCGCATCAGGGTCGACTTTCGCTTGCCGAAACGCAGCAGGGCGGACTTCCGCTTTCCGAAGCGCATGAGGCTAGACTTGCGTTTGCCAAAGCGCATCAGGCTGCTCTTCCTCTTGCCGAAACGCATCAGACTCGACTTGCGTTTCTCAGGTGCGATTTCGGCCGATGGAGGGAGTGGAACGTCGAGGGCTTGATCGAGAACTAAAGATGATAATGGTGGTGATGATGATGAACAGGACAACAACAACAACAACAACAACAACAACAACGACAACAACAACAACAACAACAACAACAACAACAACAACAACAACAACAACAACAACAACAACAACAACAACAACAACAACAACAACAACAACAACAACAACAACAACAACAACAACAACAACAACAACAACAACAACAACAACAACAACAACAACAACAACAACAACAACAACAACAACAACAACAACGACAACAACAACAACAACAACAACAACAACAACAACAACAACAACAACAACAACAACGACGACGACGACGACGACGACGACGACAACAACAACGAGCGACGACGACGACGACGACGACGACGACGACGACGACGACGACGACGACGACGACGACGACGACGACGACGACGACGACGACGACGACGACGACGACGACGACGACGACGACGACGACGACGACGACGACGACTTCTCTCCGACCGGCTAAGAGATGTCCGCAGGTGGACGGTCGCTTCTCGCAAATTTTCGTCCACTCATCCGCTATGCTTCCCTCGCTTGTCACCTCTGGGACGACCTCTGCCTTACAGTAGACTGCCACTAGAACGACGACTGCGCACAGAGTGTACGGCGTATTCATTGTGCCAAGTTGATATTGCCAGAGAATGTGCAGGCTGAATCCCGATCGATTTGTCTGAAAAGCCGTCTACGCTGTTGTATGTAACGTTTCCCCGTAAGAGATCAATTCTAGGGGCAAATTACAACCATAGAAACCGAAGAGAGACAGAGTGCCGACTAGCGGACAAGACGATAAATTTCCGCGCGATTAATGCCTTCAAGTGCGGGAGATAAAGGATATCTTGGAGTGTGGGCGGCTAGGGGAAGGCAGCAAACCGATTTTCCATCGAACTTGTCCAGACACAAGGCAACCTCTTGCTAATAAGAATTCATCGTAGCGAATGATGAAAAGTGCTTAGGTAGGGTAATTAAAACAACATGAAAGTTTAATGACATTGCAGCAAAAGCAATCTTGCTCTAGTGATAAATTGGATAGAAATTTCGTCTACCAAACAACGCTTGACTAACAAATACGACGGTGAGTCACGTTTGCTCCTATCTGAGTAGTGCCAATTTCTAGCCTCTCCTTACGAGCACTCGTCGACAACAAGACAAGCATGCTCTCAGGCTTGTGCCACTTGTGTCTCAGCCCTGGGGCGCACGCTGTCATTAGGGCTGATAATTGAGGGCTCGCTTAAGTGCGGCAGTTTGCTGCTATACTATGCTGCTATGTGTGCCAGTCCAGTGACAGGAGAACAGGCGCTCACATGGCTGAGACCTGTGGCCAGTTATCCAATCATGCCACTCATGAAAACATGTACCTAATGGCCAATAAAACGGAGCTTAATTCAGTCGGGTTGGCTGGACTGGAACTGGAAGTGACGCCACTAGATAAGGCGCATTTACAATTATTGTAAATCGGAAAAGCTTTTACACGAAGAAAGTTGGGAGTTGGGAAAATTGGCTCTGACAGGAATTTAATCCGTGTTTCTCAAGTCGGAACTTTTCCGGCTTACGGGCTTACAGTATGCTGTGCCTACCGTTTCCCAGTACTGACACTATAGCAAACACAGAGTCAGTTAAACTTAGTTGAAGCAGACTCGCAACGCAACTGTATCGCAGATCACTCATAAAACAGTTGAGTGCAAGCGAGCGAAATTCAGCTATAGTCGCGCGTGAAACCGGCCCAATATTTTCTCGACTCGCGGCGCAAATCAGCTTAGCTTATCGTATGAACGTTCCCACTCTGACAGAGGATAGGTCGCGTCATCCGTCCATCTAAGAGCCTGCCAATATCACTCAAGCCAAATTCATCTCTTGCCAACAAATTGGACGCGAAATGGACGGTGTTTTGGAACAGAGCGTTGGTAAGGCGTGAAAGCAGTGCAGCCACCGTGCTTGGATCTCATACATGCCGCTACCTACCTACTGCAACATATTGACAAGTGCATTAGAGCGCGACGCAACGGACCAAAGTGAAGCTAGAGAATGCCACAAATGGCACAAATGGAACTTTTTCAAACTTTGTTCTTAAATTCAGCAATTTAGTCGCTGGCAAAATTTGCTTACCATAATGATATGATGGGAACCTAACTTTACTTTCGCTAGCGTCACAGCACAGGCGACAATCGTTTCCCATAGATGAAGAGGAAGGGGGGGGGGGTGGAATAGCTGATATACCGTAATCAACATTTGGTGTTTTGGACGTCTGACCAAGTCTGGCGTCACTCAATCCCGCTATCTTCCAATAACTACCCTATTCCGCCCACGGTTCGAGCAAACGCAAACCTACCATCCTACCGTAATGCCATCTTCCACCAAGAGTGTAGCAAAGAAAGAACGGGGGATGGGGAGGCATTATGAAAGATGCATATGACAGACTGTCGTAGTCATAGGCGACTAATTGTGCCACGATGCATATACATACACTGCAGGGCGGGGTTTTGACTGCCCGAAGAAATATGGCCGCTTCTCGCGCTACAGCGCCCGGCCGCCATAAATCTTGGGGAACGCGCGGCGCAAATTACGCAAATTCTGTCGCGACTAAAAGCGAACTGGCTCCGCCCACTAAACAAATGACAGTTTCACTTTAAAAGAGGGTTTTGTGTCAATAAAGCGCATTTTCAATGATAAAATGTCGTTTGAAGTTGGGGGTATTCAAAGTTTGTTCTACAAAATGCTGTAATATGATAACAGCGTTAAGAAATAATTCGCTCAAGTGCCATGTCTGTTGAAATGTCGCCATCGTTTCTAATGATGAAAATGCACCTAATTGGAAGGGCAATGGTAGTCGCGACACGTTTGACAAATGACCCGATGGATCCCAAGACAAACCGCTTGAGCTATCAAAGGTCGTTGAATGATGTGGCACTGGCACGGTGTATGTGCTACGGTTGTATACCCCGGAGGCCCAATATTTTCTTATGTTAAGCTGAACAAAACTGAATTTGCCGTGGTGAGAGATGCTAAGCATGGAGCTAAGCGCGCAACTTAGCTTAACCTAAGTCTGAGCCTGACCCTAGGCCTAAGACTAACCTAAGGTGCTTTGGAAGAATTTCACCAGCAATCGGAGAAATGCGGGTTTTCACGGTTATATTGTGCCAATAGGTTTCGCAGCTACTACAGCGATGTCAAACGTCAACTCGTCTTATCATCTGCTCGTTACTTCATCAGTGCCGGTACTGTAATCATCACTTTTGAATCACTTCGATCGGCGACTGCAAATCGTATTGAAATCGACCAATGATTGGGTCGAAGTCTCTTCGTCCTCTGCGCATTCGGTAGCGTCGCTGGAACTCCGTCCAGCCGTTACCGTAACCCCTGAAAATTGAAAGTTTGAAATTTTGAATTCCGCAGTTACCGTATGCCAACTCACGCCGAGCGCTTGTCCAAATTGAGTCGATATCGGGACGGCACAGCGGGACTTCCGCGCGGAATGCCAAAGACAGAAGCTTGGCGAAAAAAGTTATCCGTGTAAAGTGTGTTGATTGCTGGAATTGCGACGCAGAGCGTCAAAATTGTGCCAAAAATAAGTCGCGCTGCCATTTTCTCAAATATTTCCCCAAATATCGTTCCAGTTCCCTGTTTTGCCGCAATGACGAAGTGACAGTGACAGAGGAACGTGCGCATAAATGCCACGTGTGTTAATCAGACTCGGAAAGAAGCCATTTGGCAGCGCCACAATTCTTACGTTAACTCTTTGAACTGTAATAGAATGTGAGTGCATCACTCTAAGGTTTTCACACATATGACAACGGTGATTATGTGATCTCGCTTCCAATGAGCAATGGAATGAGAGACGGATGTGCGACATCCAATATTCAGACAAAATAACTTCCTTTAAACGATTAATGAACACGCTTCCCATTCTGGCACAAGAGCTATGTTCTTTCTTAACCCAGAGCCATTACCACACAATAGATCAATAGCCAATTTGCGCCCCAATGCCAGTGCCATCTGTCGAGTCATTTTCTTCGCCCTTTCTTATACCGCACGACAAACAGACAACGCGTAGGCGCTAGTCCGTGCGTGCGCCTAGACACTCAACGCACAGCGCCGTCGTTGTGTCAGTCGGCAGTTGTCGCCGCTTCTCTCCATTTCTATTCAATGCTCTTCAGCGTGTGGTATGTATGTACGTACGGCCCACCCTCTGTGTGTACGTGTGTCTATCTCCGCTCGCACTGTGCCTATGTTTGTGCGTCGTTGTGTGTCGCTTCTGTGACGAAGGCGGCTGAACGCTAAACGCTTCTACCTACGCACAGAGAAATTGGATTAAAATCTCCCGCATTTCTGAAAATGCGGCGCGTGTTCCACGTTCCATGGTCAATTCCGCTACCGTACGCCATTCTGCTTCTCCTGCTGTTGCATTCGCGGATTGCGGACTGTCGAAAAGGCAAACCGACCCACTTCACTGGTCATTGCCTAATGGAAGCCAAAATGGAGGACTGTAGCAAATTTCTCGAATGCTGCGATCGAAAATGCGCAAGATCTCGCGACGAACAGGTCCACAAACGCTGTATGGCCTTCGTTGGAGAGATTTCGAGAGACCATACCCACTGCTACTGTGACATCGGCTCTGGTGCTGGAGGTGGACACGGCGAGGGTACTGTAGCCCCAATTGTATGGATTCTCGCTACCGGAATGGTGATTAGATTGGTTGTATGATGGCAGTACCATTACCGCGCTAAGGTTGTATCCTTGCAAAGTCATGTGTGCAGAAGCCAGGAGTGATAGATGTGATGATAGCTAGTCAGGGTTCTACTTACAGTCGTGTTTACTGGACACAGTAGTCTAGTGTGGAGCGAGAACCGGTTGGTGTCATGTCGTTCAACCAAGATTTTGAGGAGGTGCTTGTACCGTGGTTTGTTGATGCTTATTTACAACTTTGCTGTACTCCATCTACTTCTAGCAAGCAGCGTCAGCAAGCAATAGTGAACGGTGTACAGCATTACATTTACATTCATCCATCCTTACAGCTTTACATTCATCCACACGTTGTTTCAAACACTTTCGAACCCTATTCAATCGCAGCAAAACTAATTCTGGCGGACCCGAGATGTGAACCGACGACTTCTTGCGTGCGAAGCGAGCACGATACCACTGAGCTACGTCTAAAAGGTTGGTGGCGCCGCCAATAGACGCCTACCTATTGCCTACGACCTACGTCGTTTTGCGCAGCTTCCGTATCAGACGCGTTCTTTCACGTCTGATTTCGAAAGTGGCGCAGGGTTTTCAGACTCCCAACGGCGGGGAGTATAAATGCGCAACTTCTCATCACTTCGCCATTACTTCAACTCGATAAATACTCCGATTTCGCACTGAAAATGCATCCAAACTGGCAGAAAATCCCTCTAACTTCCACCGAGATCGCCTATCTGACCAGTTGGGTTCGACAGAAGATTTTCACGATTCTCGGCGTCCCGGACGATATTCTGTACGAGTTTATCATGGACCAACTTCGCAACGAGAGGGGAATCGTGCCCAAGATGATGGAAATCAATTTGTGCGGATTTTTGGGCCTGAAAAACTCGAAATTTTTCGTCGGCGAGCTTCTGGAGGCGGTTTTCGCGGCGAAAGTCGAACTGGACAACGCCGATTTCGAGGACAGATTCGCTGGAATGGCGGTGAATTGATAACATGAAGAGATTGATTGACAGTATTACTCCATTGTGTACGTCGTGACTTGTGAATTGAATCGTACCGTTGTGAATCGCTGTCGCGATATGCTGTTTCGCCGCTTGTTCGACCCTCATGGTAGTCTACCTAATACGCGTTGACTCTATCGCGCTTTGAAGGGTGAAATCGTGGTCTTTATTTGGGCATGACGGCATGTACCTACATAGGTGACACACGTGCTGCGACGAAGCCCTACCGAAGTCTAGCAGCAGTTAACAACAGCACACTACAATGCCACACGAACGTGCGAATCTGCTACCCCCGACCGTAATTTCGCGTCTCAATATAGTACATAGGACCTACATACGTGGAACTAAGGTGAGTGCACTTTGTATGTGCACTTAGGTAAGCGACGCCTGGAGTGTGCTTGCGCTGAGATTTTTGCCTGCGACGCTCAGACGTCCAAATCACGCGATAATTTGACAGTTGACACTTCCGTTATTCTTTTGGGAATCTTTCACCACCTCAGGGAGGGAGGTCAAAGAATCCTCACCTTCCCGAAGGGTTGAAATACCCCCCCCCCCCCCCCCCCACCCGGCGCCCGCTTCCCTCTCCGTTGTCCGACTAACCTCCCCCCCCCCCCCCCCCCCCCCCCCCCCCCCCCCCTCTGCGCTCGGTTGGCTTGGCGTTACTCGTACTGTACATTAGTTCGTAACAGATGTTCTGCGGCGTTCAATTCTTTCTCTACTTTAGTCGCTCTCGCTAGCAATGCGCCATACACAAAGGCAGGAAAACCCGTTCTTTTATTTGGCTGATTTTCGCGCGATTCGCCTTCCCCACAAGTTAGGTAGTACCACCCCCGTTGCGCGCTCAATTGCTACCAGTGAGACGGAGCAGAAGACAACAACATCGGCCTACGATTTCCATCCAACTGCCACCGAACCGAGTGAGTGGCCACATTTTGAGTTCTGTACTATTAGCTTGTGGTTATAGGCTGTTCACGAAGTTAGAAGTGATAAGTAGGGGGCGTTCACACTGAGGAAGACAAAGCAGCGACGGCTGGTAGCAGAATGTGACACAAGATAGTTGTTCGACTTTTGGTGGTGAAAGCCGCTGTTCACCGATCGAAAGATTTTGGCTTTGTCTCGTTAACATGCGAAATAGACGCAACAAATTACTAAAACAGATCGAAATTCGCTCTCAAATTGGTGCTACTTTTGGAATAGAATAGGACGTAATTCGTATTGCGGCAAGACAAAAGTTTGCAAAAAATCTCAATATGAGAAAGAACTAGTTAAACGTGACACTCCGCGAGTGTCAACGTGGCACTCCGCCGATTGGCTTAAACCACCCACTGAAGCTGAACTTTTTGGTACTGAGGTGTACACCTACACACCTGTACACACATACACCTGTGCACATGTACAGAGGTAAATGATGCTATCACCGCGCGCTGCGGGGCACCGCGCGCTCGCTCCTTCCCTCCCTCCCAGAAGAGACGCGGGTGACGTCACAACACCACGGGAGACCTAAGCCTGGCTATGTGGTGGATCGGCTGGATGCGTGCGATCGGCTGGATCCATCGGTTCATTGCGTGCTACGTGGCGTATCAGCTTGAGGCACACACGCGCGGCGGCTTCATCGCGACAACGACGGCCATGCACTGACAAATGGTCAGCCGCGCGCACAAGGACGCATCTGTGCACCGAGCGGGAAAGAAGCGCGCTAATATATGGCGCTTCTGAAACAGGCAAGGAGGCCGACTTCGCTAAGCACAGAAGGGCGACACCACCGCGGCATTTCAGACCAATTATGGCGCTCGCCATCTCCAAGAGCGCTCGCAAGCACACAACCGGTGCCAAAAGGCCCTAAACCTATTGGTCCGAACTTGTTTCGACGGTCCCGCTACACCGCGCTACACCTCAATACTACCCCGGGATTTCAAATTTTTGCCACAAACCCACCCTAAACCATCCGAAAAGGGTCGAAAGTGAACAGTAATCGCAAAACTAACGCGAAATTCGAACTCCCCGACCCCGAAAACCCCCGAACCAACTGTAAACTCGATTTTGAAAATTTCGGCCCGGGATTCAAAAATTCGACGCGGCCGGGTTACGGTAGCTCGAAAAATAAAAAATTATGTTTCCGGACCAGATTTTAGCGTAGAATCGACTGGCGGTGTCCGTTTCCCGGTAGAACCACGCGTTTCGGCGAAAAAACCGGCCAAATCCCAAAATCCCCAAACTTGGTCCCGAACGGAAACCCTTTGTGACCGGATAACTCCAGAGTCCCTTGATGGATTTTGCCGGTTTCGGTGTTAAATGAAAGAGCACATCCAGACGCCGGCCGGAAATTTTATCTCAGCCCGATCGGCCCAGTAAATCGCGAGATACGATTTTTTGAACGGCCTGAACCGGGTTCTCAAAATTTGAATCTACCGTAACCCGGCCGTGCCGCGTCCAAATTTTCCAATTTTTGATTTCCCAAGTCTGTCTCCCCAAGGGCTACAACATATCCAAAAATGACGAATTTTGGTCACGTACAGCGCAAATGGTCGCGCGCAGAACTTTTTTTACTTAGTAAAAACTTGAATTTTTGAATTTTCAAAAAATTTTTCCATTACCGAAATTTTCTCATATAGCACGCGGCCTGCGCATCCACCAGGGCTATCGAACGCAAAAAACCGTTTCAAAATCGGTTACTCCTAGCGAAAGTTAAGCGAGCACGTAGAAACCTTGTTCCCTCCGGTTGCCTACTGCTCTCCGCCGACTTCGTCGGGGCGGAGTGCCAAAAATAGTAATGCGTTGTCCGGGAATCGAACCCTATACTTCCTGGTCAACACAGTCGGGATTGGTCGCGCTAGGAGAGTGGCCAATTAGAGCACGATTGACCCTTTTGAAATGCTGTCTGCGTTTCCGTATTCATCGCGGGTTCGTGAACGAAATTGAGTACAAATTAGCACATCAAAAGAGCAAAATGGAGTATAAAAGTTGCACAGTTAAAGAACGGAATGAATTTCCATTCTGGTCCAAATCGTTTCAGGGAGGCGAAACCAATGAGAGTAAAACTTCCGCAACCCTGAACTAGGATACTTGCCGCTATTCGCAGCATCCCTTGAAGCGGCCTTTGTCAATCGAATGACAACTTAGGAAACTCAGTTGACTATATTGTACCCCGTCATACGTAGCAGACTAGTGCAGTGAAATAGAAGTTCAAATTGTGCTGTCTCGTTGATTCGGGGGCGTTTTGAAACGGAACATTACATGAAACAGGCTAACAGCAAAATTACCACTTGCGCTGTTGTGAATGGCAAATACCGCTTCAAGAGATTCTCGATGTAGAGATTTTCAAATTCAAAGTTGAGGCTGGGGTGTGCCGCGTGCGTGCAATAGAATGAGTGCGCAGGCCGACTCAATAGCCTCCACCGTGCAACCTGTCGCACGACACTTAGCCTTAGGCCGTTCACGCGTCACTTGTGGGATCATGCGGGTAAGCAGGCGCCCACCGTGTGGGGGGGGGGGGGGGGCGGGGGGGTAGGTAACAAGGCCGCCCGCGTGGCAGGCGAGCATTCTACCACTGAACCAACAACGCAGGATGACACCTTTCAAATCGGCCGCATTGTTTCGTTCAGTGTTTCAAAGCCGGCGGTTGAGAAGAGGAAACATTATCGAAAGTCCACTTCAATTCAAGCGATCAGAGCTCCGCTGTCGCACTTCGCTATTTGGCTGGCCTGGCATTTAATCGCAATTTGTTCAAAACAATTCAAGAATGAACGCATGAGTTTGATTTGCGCAAGCTGCCCATTTACGCCTTACGCTTAGACTTGTTGATATGTTTCACTTTCGTAATCAGTTTTCATCGAGAACTTCGACAGCTCCATCCCTTTGGAAATGTTCGCAGCTGTAATCCTCGTAAACTTCTGTCTATTGGCACGCAAATTCAAATTGTCACCGCCAAATTTCCTTACTTCGGCGAAGCCAAGTTTGGCTCGGCTGAACTCTTACTTCAGGCCGACGTAGTGTACATACACTTCTTGCTTCGCGCAGTGTGATGTGAACGCCTCGAAAACAGAAGATAGTCTTACTTCTTATCTTCTTACGTCTTGCTTCTAGCCCTGGTGTGAACCAGCCTTAATCAAGCAGCAGTTTACAGCAGCGGAAGCTTCTGTAAAGTGTAAACTATTCTCTGCGAAATGACTGAATTCCCCCCTCCACTCATTCTTTACTGGGCGAGCGAACGTCCTATATTTGTATCCTATTGCCCGGAAGAACTTGGAGAATTGTAATGAATAGTACAACTTTACCATATATCTCATTGAATGCTGCATGAAATGCCTTGAGATTGCTGCAGAGTTGAAGTGTCTGCAAGGAGACAGGTTGTGTCCGGAAAACCTTGCGGAAAGGCAACGCCCTTCTTAGATGGTGATGCATTATAAAGCGGATTGTTCGTTGGTGCAATCGGCCTCTCGTGAACTGTACTGGTACTGCATTGGTACTGTAGGGGCATTGTAGGGGACTGTAGGGGGTACCGCAGTACTGTAGGTAGGGTACTGTGGGGGGCACTGTTGATGTACTGTAGAGGTACTGCACTGATACTGAGGGGGTACTGCACTGGTACTCTAGGAGTACCTAGTGATACCGTAGAGGATGTGAGGGTTGTAAACCACGCCCAATTCCAGATCTGCGCAGCGCGTCATCATGGTGCAGCTCTCTTCCAAGAGCGCGGCTCTGGCAGCGGGCCAGTACCCGGGCGATCGGTGCTCTGTGGAAGGCGAGACGACCTCCAATCGATACGGGCGACATCTGAAGTGCATGGACGGCCGCTGGGAGTACTACCAGAAGTGAGGGGTTGAAGAATGAAAAGAGCAATGGAAGAACAAAGGAGTTTCTTGAGGCGATTGAGTGTTCAATAGAAAAGTTGAAACGACGGACTCATGGTGATAGATACAGTAGCCTGAGCCTATGTAGATTAGGTAGGTGAATTCCTTGTCCTATTTCTGTCATATTTCCATGAACCTAAGGCCTGCAACCCGAAGCCACGGAACAAGACTAGGCCTCAGTATGCTTCGACAAGACGGTGGACAGACAACCGACAAAGTATACCGTAGATATGTAGATGGACAAACAAGTCGTTTCAAATCCTGCTCTTCGTTGCCCTGGAACTTTTTAGAATCCGTTGGAGGCACAACTTCAAATTTTGGAGTGAAATCGACAAATTGGACAAAGTAAGAGCTTTGTGCGTACGGAACGCAAGCCACTGAAATGTTTATCTGGCTGCGAACGTTTACAGGAACCACGGAACTCAGCTGTGGCACGCACGGGCCACGGGGGGGGGGGGGGTGGGCCTGTGGGGGCTCGGGGGGTGAGGGGGGGGGGGGGGGAGGGACTAGAAGTTTGCTGCGCGCGCAGCGCGGAATGAATGTGTCATTCTCACTGATGCAGTTGGTGAGAACCCGAGTAGAGACTAGAGAGGCGGCGGGCGGCAGGGCGCGCTCGACCGAGGGCCCCCGCGCAGTACAATGAAATCTACCAAGTTACATAGTGGACAAATAGTCGCCGCTTTCAATCTGCTATAGCAGCTTCTAATTTGGGGAAAGCATTTGCAATATAATTTGAGGAAGTCCGGTTGACATTAGGATTATGTGTCTTTGACAGCTGTATATTCCTTTGAATTCAGGCTACGCTTAGGCTCGCCCTGCGCCCACCACAGTGCACAAGAGTCAGTCGGCGTCGCAGTCTGGCGGGTCGAAGCTTAGGCTTAACGCGACCGGTGACCGACTTCAGGGCGCGCGGAGCGCGCCCTGAAGTTGGTGGTCGCGCTAAGCCTCAGTTTTCGACCCGCCAGGCGCGACGCCGGCCGAGTTTTAGTGCAAGCGTTAAGTGGTATGAACACTGTCCTTACAGTTTCATCGGTCTCACACGCACGCCCTCAGTCATACCCAGCTTGTCGGCCACTCTACTCGGGTTCTCACTAACTCCATCAGTGAGAACCCGAGTACTCGGGTTCTCACTAAATAACCAGGGAGAACCCGAGTACTCGGGTTCTCCGTGAACTCGGGTAGTCACTTTAACATACATATGTACAGAAGATCGCGTTTCGACTTTGGGCTAGCACCCCCCCCCCCCCCCCCCCTCACTTCACTTCCCACTGTCTCCTCCTATACCTACAAGAATCCTCCTTCATACCTTACAGAGACATTTTTTGTCGCAGGACGAAAGCACGTGCAGTGCCCATGCATTGTTGTTGCGTGCATTGTGTGTGCGCGCGCACAGGAAACAGCTGCCGACAGATGGGCGACGACGGGATCAGTTTTGCAGGTAGTTTTTGCGCCTATTTTTGCGCGCGCCCTGTCGTTGCGCATTTGCGCGGTCTGTGCTTCTTCCCAGAGGCAGTGTTTGAACAGTGCCACATATGCAGGTGCATGCGCGTACCTAAATCCTACATGTGAGTTGGAAGTTCGAGTTAAAGAAGCCGAAGAAATACAATACGTTTCATTGTTTTCGACCATTTTGTGCAATTTTGACGCTTGGATTCTTGCTGCTTGACTTTCCCTGATGTCACGCTACCATCATCTTAGCTTTCGGGCGGCCTTTTCCATGGTAACGCTCAAGTCATGCCATGTTGCTTCAGCAGTTAATATTTTGTGATCTGCTCAGGTGTTTCATGTGTTTTGCAGTCTCTGTCAGTTGTTATTGTGACCTCTGCTCAGAATTGCATGGCATGGCTCCATCCGTGTGTAGGTGGCATTTAGTTACTTCTGTGGCGTGTGGCACACACGCACACAGGCAGTTTCTCGTTTCGCGCGCCCGCATGTGACACCCAAGCGAACGCCGCTCCTTCTGTCACGCGCGCGAACTCGAGTCGTTTGCAACTTTTTGCGCGCGCCGCTCGCGCGAGCGCGCGGGCATCAAGGTACACTCTGTCCGTGTGTGCGTGTGTCTGTGCGCGCGTCGCCTTTCGTGGCCAATCGGCAGACGACCTTGGGACGCGAATTGCTTTTCCTCGCTTCGGGCGACGCCTCTAGGTTCGTTCGCCGAATGTTTGTCTGTCTCTGTCTGTCTGTCGCTTGGCATGCACCTGCTTCCTCCTGCTGCCCCGCGTTCCCTCCTAATTACCTAGACTTGCCACTGTAGATTAGGCGGTGATTAGTAGTGGTTGACGAAAGATGATTAGTGGAACGCTGTTTGAGCTCTGAGTTTGTGTTCTAAGCCGCAAGAGGTGATTGCTCGGATGTTCCCGGCTCAAGCTTGTAAAATGCATACAGATGAACACACTTAAGGCTAAGCTTAAGTTTAAACCTAAGCTTTAGCCTAAGCCTGAACCCATCCTCTAAGCCTGAGCCTAAGTCTTATACAACCGCAGAATTGCCTTGCAGTTTCGTTGGTGTGTTTAAGTGTATCGTTTCACCAAGAACTTGCCAATTTGGCTAATTTCATTTGCGCCTACCTATGTACACATTTCTCTTGCTAATGCTGTGGTTGTCACTCTGTCCGCGAAATTCTTTGTCCTCAAACTTGGAAAGCAATACTTACGTGCTTTCATACGAAGTGAATGAAGCAAATCCTCCCTACTAATCTCCGAATCTCTGTTTGTTTGTCTGTTTGTTTGTTTGTCTGTTAGCACGATAACTCTCGACAGCGGGGACGGATCCCGGACATCTATACATTTTCGGAACCGCCTTCCGCCGGGCACCGTCTGGCCGAAGTTTGGTCTTGGGCCGCCGCCTAAATTCGGTCGAAATTCCGAAAATATCGTCTGCGCGGCACATTTTCGGCGCTAACTGCCGACTGCGGCGGTGGATCGCGACGAGCCGTGCATCAACGGAACCGCCGTTCGACGCTGCACCATCTGGCCGAAGTTTGGTCTTCGGCCGCCGCCGAAATTCGGTCGAAATTCCGAAAACATCGGTCGCCATTGAATTTTGCCGCGGCCACAGTACACCGTCCAAATAAGACGGGTCGATACGCACGCGCAATCGAACCAAGTTATAGGATCGCCTTACTGTAGCATTCCACTACCGACGCCGTCCACCCCACTCCCAGCGGGGGATCGCCCGCTGTGTAGCGTACATCAGGGGCGCCTGTACAATAGAGGCGCCGCGGGCATTCTACATTGCGAGCGGCTATAGACATTCAGCGGTCAGTACAGCCTGCGTTCAGTGTTGAATACGAGACGCTCGCACAGCGACGTTCGGCACAGCGCAGGGTACATCGCGTCCGTTTCGGTGCAGCCGCCAGCCTGTGGACAGTGCACAGTCTACATTCAGAACCGCCATACACAGTCCGCGGCGACGGTCAGTGTTGCCTGCGTATAGTGCTGAATACGAGAAGTTTGCGGCAGAGATTCAGCACCATTGTTTGTCTTCTGACCAAGAACGGCGCACGAGTCACGGGCACAGGCGAAGCGCAAAACGTCGGTTTGTCTTCTGACCAAGAACGGAGCACGAGTCACGGGCACAGGCGAAGCGCAAAACGTCGGTTTGTCTTCTGCCCAAGAACGGCGCACGAGTCACGGGCACAGGCGAAGCGCAAAACGTCGGTTTGTCTTCTGCCCAAGAACGGCGCACGAGTCACGGGCACAGGCGAAGCGCAAAACGTCGGTTTGTCTTCTGCCCAAGAACGGCGCACGAGTCACGGGCACAGGCGAAGCGCAAAACGTCGGTTTGTCAGGTGCCACTGTCACGGGCAGTCTCTTTAAAGCGACATCGAGACCGCCGACCTCCAACCTTTGACAGAACCTGCAGCGCGTCAGCTGCGCGACATCGGTCCTCTGAAGCTGCAGTGCGTCAGCTGCGCGACATCCGTCTCTGAAGCTGCAGCGCGTCAGCTGCGCGACATCGGTCTCTGAAGCTGCAATGCGTTATCGACGGGCTATAGACCCTAGTTAATGCACTATTGTCAGTTTCCTATAATCCTGTCGTAATTCCTATCGGTATGTAGGTCAGTGGAAGTAGAATTTAAAGGCCGATTGGACCACCCAGGGTGGCTTGTGTCGCTCGCATAGGAGCACATGCACGTAAGATTTAGGCTCGCCTTTCCACATACACAGATAGAGTTCTTGAAAAACGACGGCGACCGGCGCATCCGCGCACGAAAGTCGCGATAAATCAGCGATGTTTTTTGCGCCGCGCACAAGGCAACGGGCAGCGGCCCCATTTATTATTTTGCGATTATGGGCGCCGCACGCACGCCATGCCACGCCACGCGCGCGCGGCACAAATTTTTTTCCGGGTTTATTGCCTGGAAATAATGTTGGTTGGAACGAGGGTTTTTCGGAAGCCTTCCTCATTTGCATAGTTCAGTTCCCTCTCTCGCTGGCCAAATGTTATACCATTGCGTATTTATCTCAGTCGGTGCGTATTGCGTCTTTTCGCAGGGCGCACCAAGTCGTATAATCCGCCAACTTGCAACTCGCCCGGACAGTCTACAGACGCGCGGCGGAGATAGCGGGCCACCCATAGCGCGCCGCCGTCTATGTAACGTCTGGTAGGTGAAGCGATAAAACTACCGTAATCCGTGGAATACAGTCTTCAACTTTTGGATCGTTTTCGTCGAAGTTGTCGCAGTTTTGGATGTGTTTTAACGCGACTTCCCGCATTCTCGATCGCGTTAGCGAATTTAGTTGAAAGACGCGCAAAAAGTTCATTTCGTGCAAAACTGCTTGTATTTTAAGAGCGTCCTCTAATCAAGGATTACGGTAGCACTCGCGCAGAGTCGCAAAAAAGTTGGACGCTCGCGCGCCGCGGCGTTCGCCGCCGACCCCATCAAATCTTGGAACGTCGGCAGTCGGGCGTCGGGAGCAACTTTTATTTCCCCGCGAGCACGCAGCGCGCGGAAAGGCGCGCACGAAAAAACCGCCCCTTTGAACGCGCCGCCGCAACAAAAAAATTCGCCGCGCGCCCGTTTCTCGTCGTCGTCGTCGTCGTCGGCCTTTCAGCGTCGCTCATTCGCCGATGACGAACCTTGACTTTGACTCTTGTGCCGCATGTCGTTTGACTCTTGTGAGCGCGGAATGATAATCCCATCTGGAATGGCCATTCTTCAAATTTTGTGCCACGCGCGACCGTAACCAATCAACTCGTCACGTTGCCTGGCGGTTAATGTCTGCTTCAATCCCAATTTTGAGTTCTTTCGTCTGTGAAATACCGCAAATTCCTGGAATTTGACGCGTCAGTCCATCGTAGAAGATTGTGCGTGGGGTGCTAGAATTCTTCCCAGTTTGCTTCCTTTTCACGTTTCGTAGGCTGCAGCTAGGACTAGAACAAAAGTGCAACAGTGCCGTTGGCACACCCATCTTCCTCTCCTGACAGCCGGACGAACGGCAGTCGCGCCGGCTTATCTCCTCCCCTCTTTGAGTGACAGGTCACTTGGCTTCTTTCTTCTCGATTCTAGTGGGAACGTCCGGAAAAAGAAATGCCCCCCTTCCTCGCGGTGACGGGCGCTCCGCCTGTGTTGCAATCGGTTTCGAGAGTGGGATAGGCTTGCTAGTCGCTTTTGCTTCTACTTAGAAGGAAGAAGATAGAGAGCTTTAGTTGGTCCTCTGTTTAGGATTGTAGCCACTGTGTATGTAGCTGGCACCGGAGGCGTGGGCTTAAGCGCGGCGATAACGTGTTGTAGCGTACATACCTACCATGTTTGCGTGTGTCTACGTACGTTCCGTGTGCTGGTTCGCTCGTTCGTGGAGCCGTGATGCAACGCAAGTTGGAGTACGGTTTATTTGATTGGCTATGACGACACATCCGGCGACAAGCCGACCTCGTCCCAGCGCAAATTTAGTCTACGTGTCGCTCGTGACTACGGTACATAACGTTGCGGGCACATTAAAGATTGCAGTTCTCTAGCAGCATCCATGTTTTTTCCGGGTGTTACTTCTGCGTGTCTCTCGTGTGACATATCATGTACGAAACACCGCTCTTTGCAACACCCCCTTTCTATTTCCGCGCCTCGCCTCTCGCGGGGCAAACATTTGGCTGTGGCCGATCGAAAAGCGGCCTTCCCACGCCTCAAAAAACAGCCAATATCCTTTGTGGTAATGACGGCCCGAAGCTCGGACCGGGCCCATCTATACGGGCGCGCGAGCACAGGCGCGGCGATTGCCTCTGAATGGGATTGGCGCGTCCGTCCATCCGTCCGTCCGTCTGTCGCAATGTTTTTTCTCGCGCGCTCTTTGTGCGGTTGCGCCAGGGCCTATGAAATGGATAGTGGCTCACTAGAGCGGAAGGGCGTAGTAGCGACGGCGAGTGTCAATCCGCCCTCCGCTGTGTCGGGCTTGCGATTTTTCGATTCCTCTCATCGCTTCTTAACCCTTTCCTGACCACAGAGTACACAAAATTCGCTGTTAGCGCGAATTTTGCGCCGCGAGCCGAAGTTGCAATAGGGCAGGCGAGCAAAGAGCGGCCTTAACACGCGCACCCCCCCCCCCCCCCCCCCCCCCCCCCCCCCCCCCCCCCAACACGAAGTGATAAAGGTGCCCCCCCCCCCACCATTCTTCTATAGAGGAGGGGGGGGGGGGGGGTGGGATTTTTGCGCCGACTCGCGTTCGCGTCGTTGGCAAATAAATGGGAGACGCTCCGCCCGACGCCCCCCCCCCCCCCCCCCTTCTCCCTCAATAGAGAATGTGCTAGAGCGCGTCCGAAAGACGGGGGGGAGGGGGGGAGAAGACGTCTGAAGGGGGGGGGGGGGGGGGTTAGAGGCGGAACGGCGACTCGGGTTTTATGGCGAAGAACAGCTGCCGCGCCTTTTAGGCCTCTCTCTGCCTCCGTCCCTCCGTCCGTACGTACGCCTGGCAACACGGGCCCAACCCCCCCCCCCCCCGCCCCCCGAACCCCCCCCCCCCCCCCCCCCCCATTTGCTAGGCGGAGAAGGCAAAGGCAGGAGTCTGGGGGTTGCTAACTGGGTGGTCCGTCAGTCCGCCCGCTCGTTCGGAACGCCGCTCTTTCCCTACACACACCCCGCTCTTCCCTGGCTATTGGAAGCGTGTTGTGTGTACAAAGCGAGGGGCGATTGTATGCCAGGCTTACAAGCTTGCGTTTGTCGACCAGCGCGCGATAAGCAATTGCAAGCGGCGCTGCAAAGCCAGCTCGACTTCCTCGGTCCTTTGTACTGTGGCCTGGCGTTCCTTTTGGACGAACGAATTAAAGAGCAGTGTCAAAACTCGTCTGCGGCGGTGCCTTGCGGTCTAGCGAGCCTGTCATAATAGGCAACGCTCCGTTCCGCATGACGAAATTGAACCACGTTGCTTTATGCAATTGTACCCACCCACTATAGGGATTGTTATAGGCCGCCTACAGTAACCCACGCTTTCGCAATGAGGCCCGCACGCGTTGCTGCCACTATTAGTCACCCTCAAGTCATACTATCATCTCAGACCAATCTTCAACCCTATTTACAGCAGAGAACCACACCAGTTGGCGCGGCGACGCCAAAACACCCCCTCTCTTCTTGCCAGTGGCACTCCACCGTCGCTCGCTGGCACCCCCAGCTAAGATGAGCCTGAAGTGTGCCAGCTTCAGCATTCGAGCCCTGCACAGGGATCTGGTGACCCCGGCACCGCCCCAGGATGTCATTGTCACCCGCGACGACTATGTCGATAAGGAGGAGGAGAGAAGCCGCTCCGTGGAGAGCGACAAGTCGCTGCCGCCGCCAGACCCGACCACCACGCCCCCTGGCGGATTGCTGGCATTCAGAAGTGTGATTGAGAGGAGCCCCAATGATGTCAAGGAGGGAAAGAGGCCCAAAAGGATCTACTTGTGCCAAAGGTGGGATGTGAGGAGAACTGAAGTGTCAGTAACAGGAGAGTGAGTGTGAGCGAGTGCTTAGCCAAACCGCTGGCGACAGGAGAGTGAGTGAGGCGATTACACACTTAAACTTCCACACAGAGTGCATTGCACCTTAGAGCGTGCACCCAAGTCGCACCCACGCACTTTGTACAGGTGCCTGAACCACGGCCAGCAGTCGCGCCGGAAGAACCACAAGGTCGTCTGCCCCTTCAAGGCCTGCCGTTGCACCGACTGCCTAATGGTCGACATGAGGCGAGAGTTCAACACCGAGCTCAATAGACGCCAGGCCACGCAGGCCGTGAGCGAAGCACCGCAGGCGCCACAGCAGGAGGTCCCCCCGCCCCCTCCCGCTGCGCCGACAGCGCCCGCGCAGCGGGAGCTGCCCCTGCTGGGCGGCGTCTTCAGTCACGTGACCGCGCCCACGCCGCGCCAAGAGCGAAGCGGCCACGGACACGGCGCCAACAAAGGGGGTACGGTAGCGCGCGCGTTTGAACTTCAAACGGCAAATTATCGATTTCGCCCACTTGCAGAGCGCATACCGCACTGCCAGCGCTGCAAGCAACACGGCGAGGAGCACCTGTTGAAAGGGCACAAGCGGATCTGCCCCTACAAAACATGCAAATGTGAACTGGTGGGGGAATTCAAATTTGAACGAAAGTACTGTACTCACCGAATTCAAATTCCAATACCTGATCTCTATTCAGTGCACCCTAGTCCAAGGTCGACGCGGCCTGATGGCCCAACAAATCAAACTGAGACGCAAGCAGAAGAAAGATAAGATAAGGAGGGAGGAGGAGGCTAAAAGGGAAAGGCAAAGGAAGGAAATCGAACAATTTCTACTGCACGGCACCCCGCTGGCAACGACGCACCCAAGCCTGGCGCTGGGTAATGTGAAGCAGTGGACGAACGAACGAACGAACGGCGCAAACAACTAGCACACAAACGATCAAACATACAAATTTCATAAATTTCACCAAAATTTCTCCTAAATTTACTTTTTCAAAATTTTTTCTATTTCAATCATAGATGGGCAAGGTCCAAAACTTAGACCTGGCGGGCCCCAGACCTGATGCGTAGTGGTCAGTTGAGAGTTACATATTCTTCGCAAAAGTAGTGGTTCAACTAACAGACTGAAAAATCGTGAGGCAAGAAGATAAACAAAACAACTTTCAAAGGAAAAATATGACTGTAGGATGCAGAAATGACAGAAAATTTAGGTTCTGCAGGCAAAGTTTTTGGAATTCAGAGATTAAACATCAAGGAAGTGGAGTAAAATAGCGCCGCAGGCGAAATTTTTTCATTTTATGGTTAATGATTTGCAGAATCTGTGCAAATATGCAATCTTGTATTCAAATTTCTCGACCAGCATGCGTAGTGGTCCGGATTTGCTTTGCGTAGTGCGTAGTCCCCCCAGAATTAAGGGTTGGATTTGCCAACCCTTGCCAACCCTATGCCCATCTATGATTTCAATTACACCATTTTACTACATTCTTGTTAATTTTTAACCAACTTTTATCTTCAACAATAAATCTTTAAAATTTTAAATTTGAAATTCGAATTTATTATTCAGGCACCGAACCCTTTGCCGTACTCTGGACGCGCGACAACGTTGAGATTCAAGACAGCGCCGGCTTTCGCTACGGGCGAATTGGCGCCAAATTCAAACTGACCATTCAGGTTAGGCGATGTGAAGAAAATTCAAATTTGGCCGCAAAAGATGTGAAGTTTCAAATTCCAATTTTTCGCGACGATTCGAAATTTTCAATATTCGAACTTGGCCCGAAAATAAGAGGTGTTTGAAAAGTCTCAAGTTTTGGTGAAGAATTAATCTAAAGAATCACGTTTTTAAAACACCATTCTAGCGCCAAAATTGAAATCTTTGAAAATTAACTTGGCGCCATAATTCCAAATTTTTGCGAATGCAAATTGGTTCGAAAGTCATGTGCAATCTGGCGCCGACATTCAAATTTTTGAAATAATTAATAATTTCTTGGCGCCAAACTTCAAATTTTGGAATTTTTTAGGACGCGTTCCCCGAGGACTCGGGCGCGTACTCGGTTACGGTAACGAACAAATACGGATCGGACACGGCACAGCGAGAACTGATTGTGAACGGTGAGTGGTGGTATTTTGGTGTAATTTTGCAATTTTGTGACATTTGAAAGTAATTTGTTTCGATTTTTTGTTGCGTGAAGATCTGTCTAGCAGTACGTTGTGCAATTTTGCCGCTTGTTCTGTTTTGTGCGTATATTGAGTGTAAATATTTGTGCACAATTTTAGCACTTGTTGTATTTTGTGTAAATTAAGTGTAAAAATTTGTGCAATTTTCGCGCTTGTAGTGTTTTGTGTGTAAATTAAGTGTAAAAAATTTGTGCAATTTTCTCACAGTTTCGCGCTTGTTGTATTTTGGAAAAATGTGCAATTTTCACACTTGTTGCATTTTGTGTAAATTAGGTATAAAAATGAGCAATTTTCGCACTTGTTGCATTTTGTGTGTAAATCAGGTGTAAAAATTTGTCCAATTTTCGCGCTTTGGCGCGTTGTTTTGTCAGTTAGTGTAATTTCGATGCTATTTGCGTATTTTGTGATAGTTCGGTGAAATCTCAATTTTCAGAGAAAAGCACGCCTGAGCTGCCGTCGCCGTCGTCGTCGGCGGAAGGTCGGCGGAAGTTGACAATTTCAAAATTTGTATTTCGTTTATTTTTTTAGTTTTGTTTCATTTCCTTTCGTTTCAGATTTTGTTCTGGCGTGGCTGGCAAACGTCTTGTTGCGTTGCAAGGCTTATTTCAGAGTTCGTTTGCCTATTTGCTTCTTCATTTTTGTTTATGTCGCATTTTTGCACTCTGTAATTCAGTGTTTCTGCCACATTAATTCTTTTCAGGCGACCGCAGCTGATTATTCGCTCGCTCCAAAAGGCGCAGTTTGAAAACTATTGGCAAAAATTCTCCGAAAATGGCACTTTTCCCTGCGAAAACGTGATTTTTCTGCGATTTGTGTGCCGTGTGTGCGTGTTTTACCCAATAGAAAAACCGCTCGGTGCGTATTTTACCACTGCTCCATTCACTCGCGGCGAAACGGCGATTGTTGTGACGAATTTTTGAAGTGTGTGCGTGCGTGTGTCACAAAGGTTGAATAGAACCCCGGTTTGAAAGCGTAACATGCACACATGAAATTGCGCAACTTTAGTGTCTTTTCCGCGAAACGACAAAAACACGCAACACGCCACAATTTGATTGCCTTTGGCAAGACAGTGACATGACAGTGCGAATAAACGAGCGCCTAATTTGTGTATGCAATGTGACAGCAAATCTCTAATAATACTGGCACGCAAAATAGAGCGACAGAAAAGTGTAAAAGCGCATTCAGAATGCGACGACGCGTACGAAATACGGTATGCCGCCGAACAAAAGGAAATGCCGCGAAAAAATTGTCAACAGTGGCACACAGACGAAATTTTAGATCTTGATTGGCGTCTATGCAACTAACTAAAGCATAGAATTGACGGCAAAATACGTTGCGAAAAGAATGAAAAATTTGACACTGCAAAATTCGGAGCACAACGCGCCAGAATTTCACCAGTTGCGTACACCGGGCTTTCGAAAATCTCCCTTTAACCGTTCGCTAGCGTGAGATACATAGTCATAGTACGTAAGCGGTTACACTCGGAAAAGCACAAATTAACGGCTGAGCAATGGTCCACGAATTAAGTCATAATACAGTGCGCGTACGGCGTAGCGCGTAACGCCTTTGACATAAGTCAATGCATCTTGCGAAGTGTAATAGACTGGCGTGTCACGACAGCCGACGACTGTGCCTAATCGCTCTGTAATTCTGACACAATTGTTACGATTTCGCGACCTTTGTAACGCTAAAAACTAAGCGCTGCGCGGTACCGCGAGCCCGGTCACAGGCGCTGGGATCGCCTGTGGTCCGAACGGGAACGCCGTACTGCCGGGTAACCCGGGATTTCCGGCGACCCGGCACGCGTCCTGTATCTGGTGCAGACTGATGGTGGCGCAGTCCCGGCACTGGGTGGTGGGTACTAATGGCATGGGAACTAGGGCCATGGGTACGGTAGCGGGCAAGAATGGCCGGGTAGGGACGCCCGGACCCGATGAGGGCAGGGCCGGGAATTGGACCGGGTGGCCCAGACCGGCTGAATGGGGAGGGTGGTTTGTATAGGTGCGTGCGTTCGTTCGTTTGTTAGTTTGGTCGTGTGTTAGTTCGTTCGTTCGTTCGTTCGTTCGTTCGTTCGTTCGTTCGTTCGTTCGTTCGTTCGTTCGTTCGTTCGTTCGTTCGTTCGTTCGCTCGTTCGTTCCATACTTCACACTACCTAGCGCCAGGCTTGGGTGCGTCGTTGCCAGCGGGGTGCCGTGCAGAAGAAATTGCTCTATCTCCTTTCGTTGCCTCTCCCTTTTAGCCTCCTCCTCTCTCCTTATCTTGTCTTTCTTTTGCTTGCGTCTCAGCTTGATTTGTTGGGCCATTAGGCCGCGTCGACCTTGGACTAGGGTGCACTGAATAGAGAGTTTGAATTTTGAATTTGAATTCGGTGAGTACAGTACTTTCGTTCACATTTGAATTCCCCCACCAGTTCGCATTTGCAAGTTTTGTAGGGGCAGATCCGCTTGTGCCCTTTCAACAGGTGCTCCTCGCCGTGCTGCTTGCAGCGCTGGCAGTGCGGTATGCGCTCTGCAAGGGGGCAAAATCGATGATCTACCGTTTGAAGTTCAAACGCGCGTGCTACCGTACCCCCTTTGTTGGCGCCGTGTCCGTGGCCGCTTCGCTCTTGGCGCGGCGTGGGCGCGGTCACGTGACTGAAGACGCCGCCCAGCAGGGGCAGCTCCCGCTGCGCGGGCGCTGTCGGCACAGCGGGAGGGGGCGGCGGGACCTCCTGCTGTGGCGCCTGCGGCGCTTCGCTCACCGCCTGCGTGGCTTGGCGTCTATTGAGCTCTGTGTTGAACTCTCGCCTCATGTCGACCATTAGGCAGTCGGTGCAACGGCAGGCCTTGAAGGGGCAGACGACCTTGTGGTTCTTCCGGCGCGACTGCTGGCCGTGGTTCAGGCACCTGTACAAAGTGCGTGGGTGCGACTTGGGTGCACGTTCTGAGGTGCAGTGCACTCTGTGTGGAAGTTTGAGTGTGTAATCGCCTCACCCACTCTCCTGTCACCAGCGGTCTGGCTAAGCGCTCGCTCACTCTCACTCTCCTGTTACTGACACTTCAGTTCTCCTCACATCCCACCTTTGGCACAAGTAGATCCTTTTGGGCCTCTTTCCCTCCTTGACATCATTGGGGCTCCTCTCAATCACGCTTCTGAAGGCCAGCAATCCGCCAGGGGGCGTCGTGGTCGGGTCTGGCGGCGGCAGCGACTTGTCGCTTTCCACATAGCGGCTTCTTTCCTTATCGACATAGTCGTCGCGGGTGACAATGACGTCCTGGGGCGGCGCCGGGGTCACCAGATCCCTGTGCAGGGCTCGAATGCTGAAGCTGGCGCACTTCAGACTCATATCTCAGCGGGGGGTGCCAGCGAGCGACGGTGGAGTGCCACTGGCCAGAAGAGAGGGGGTGTTTTGGCGTCGCCGCGCCAACTGGTGTGGTTCTCTGCAGAAAACAGGGTCGAAAATTGGCATGAGGTGAAAATTTGATTTGAGGGTGGCCCTAATAGCTACAGTAAGCACGCTGGAAAGCGACAGACGCGCGCGGCCCTCACTGCGTCTAGACGACCTTTGCTTTACTCTAACTCGCGAAATTCAAATCCGTGGGTTACTGTAGGCGGCCTATAACAGTTCCTGTCTGTAGTAGGTGGCTGGCAGGGTGGCCAATAGAAACTTAAACTGGTAGTTTCAGTTTCAGTTACAATCAGTTAACTGAAGCTAAATCAAAACTCGCGGGGATTCCATAAATGAAACTGAAACTCACAGTTTAGTTTCAGTTATTTGAACGTCAAATTTTACCGAATTTCAGCAGATTCTCATAAAATTCTATCAGAGTTTTTTTCTACATACAATGTAGACGTTTGTTTGAATTTAGGTCCAAATATGCAAGGATGCCATCCAAGGTTTAGAAATCGCTTCTTTGTCCGCTACATGTCATCCCACAGGAATGATTTTCAGCAAGTCGCTGTGACTTTCTGAACCTTCAATAAATCAAACTCAGTTTCAGTTGCTGAATCGAAGCTCGCGCGGATTCCGAAACTGAAACTGAAACTGAAACTAAAATGAGTTTCTATTGGTCACCCTGGTGGGTGGGGACAATTGCATAAAGCAACGTGGTCCAATTTCGTCATGCGGAACGGAGCGTTGCCTATTATGACAGGCTCGCTAGACCGCAAGGCACCGCCGCAGACGAGTGTTGACACGGCTCTTTCAATTCGTTCGTCAGAAAGGAACGCCAGGCCACAGTACAAAGGACCGACGAAGTTGAGCTGACTTGCAGCGCTTGCTGCTTGCAATTGCTTATCGCGCGCTGGTCGACAAACGCAAGCTTGTAAGCCCGGCACATACAATCGCCCCTCGCTTTGTACACACACACTCAACCACACACGCTTCCAATAGCCAGAGAAGAGCGGGGTGTGTGTAGGGAAAGAGCGGCGTTCCGAACGAGCGGGCGGACTGGCGGACCACCCAGTTAGCAACCCCCAGACTCTTGCCTTTGCCTTCCCCGCCTAGCAAATGGGGGGGGGGGGGAGTAGGGGAAGGGGGGGGGGGGGGGCTGTGCCAGTGTTGCCAGGCGTACGTACGTACGGAGGGAGGCAGGCAGCAGAGAGGCCTAAAAGGCGCGGCAGCTGTTCTTCCCCATAAAACCCGAGTCGCCGTTCCGCCTCTAACGCCCCCCCCCCCCCCCTTCAGACGTCTTGTGCACCCCCCCCCCCCCCTCCGTCTTTCGGACGCGCTCTAGCAACATTCTCTATTGAGGGAGAAGGGGGGGGGGGGGGGCGTCGGACGAAGCGTCTCCCATTTATTTGCCAACGACGCGAACGCGCGTCGGCGCAAAAAATCCCACCCCCCCCCCCCCTCCTCTATAGAAGAATGGTGGGGGGGGGGGGGTATCTTTATCACTTCGTGTTGGGGGGGGGGGGGGACAGGGGGGAGGGGGGGGGGGGGGGGGGGGGGGGTGCGCGTGATAAGGCCGCTCTTTGCTCGCCTGCCCTATTGCAACTTCGGCTCGCGGCGCAATATTCGCGCTAACAGCGAATTTTGTGTACTGTGGTCAGGAAAGGGTTAAGAAGCGATGAGAGGAATCGAAAAATCGCAAGCCCGACACAGCGGAGGGCGGAGTGACACTCGCCGTCGCTACTACGCCCTTCCGCTATAGTGAGCCACTATCCATTTCATAGGTCCTGGTGCAACCGCACAAAGAGCGCGCGAGAAAAAACATTGCGACAGACGGACGGACGGACGCGCCAATCCCATTCAGAGGCAATCGCCGCGCCTGTGCTCGCGCGCCCGTATAGATGGGCCCGGTCCGAGCTTCGGGCCGTCGTTACCACAAAGGATATTGGCTGTTTTTGGCACTCCGCTTTGCAAAAGCAGGAGTGCTATAGGGGGCGTCGGATTGAACAGAATCATCTTACCAAGCTTTCTCGCGCTACACAAATCGGATCGCCAAGCGGTTTTTTGCGTTAGATAGGTTGAGTCGACGCGCTGCGTGGACAAGAAACTAGAAAATTCCGGTAGTGGAAGAATTTTGCAAAAATTCAAAAATTCAAATTTTTACTAAGTAAAAAAAAAAACAATAGCCCATAACTTTCGCAAAAGTGGGTCGATTTTGATGATTTTTGGATATGTTGTAGGCCTTTGGATCCTCTAGGTGGGATCGCCGGAACGGGCTCCCTAGGTGGTCAGACGCGGGAGTACGGTAGGAAATTCAAATTTTTAAATTTTTTTCCGGCCTTCAAAAAATCGTAACTCGAGTTTCCGACGGCGGATTCTCGCAAACTCTTCGATCCGGCAAGGGCAATTGTATGACCTTTCGTTTGAGACCAAAACCGCCGAGATCGCTCCCGCCGTCCGTGAGCTACGCGGTCACAAAACTGGTGGGTCTCGAGCGGAAAATTCCGAATTTCGACTTTGGGTGGAGTTTTGGCTTGGAAAGCGTGCCTTTAGCGGTAAATTGATAATCGCAACGTGTTCTACGTCAAAAGTTGGTCTAGACGAAGTGTCTTGACCATTTTGAGGTACCGTACCCCGGCCGCGCCGATTTTTTGAATCCCGGGGTCAAATTTTCGAAATTGAGCTTTCACTTGTTTCGGGGTTTTCGACGACGCTGAACACGAATCCGGTGTTTGTTTTGCGATTTTGGACGCCTTTACCCCGATTTCGGCGCCCGGCCGTCCAAAAATTGGCTCCCGGGGTCGAATTTTCAAAATTGAGTTGACAGTTGTTTCGTGGGTTTTCAGCAGTGCTGAACGCGAATCCAGCTTTTATTTTTCGATATGAGTTTCTTTTAGCCTGCTTTGGGCGTCAGAACACGCCCCAAACACGCCCATACTTGTCCGAACATGTTCAAAGTTGTCCAAATATGTCCAAACATGTTCAAACTTGTCCAAACACATTCAAACACGTCCAAACTTGTCCAAACTTGTTCGAACATTGTCGTAGACACTGAACACGAATCCGGCGTTTGTTTCCGTGAAGGCTTATTACCGAGTAGCGAGACGAGCGACAGTCTGCTTTGCTTCGGAACAAGCGGAGTGCCACCCTGAAGGTCCCCTTCAGCGTTCAACTAGTTTGACGCGTGGGAAGGCCGCTTTTCGATCGGCCACGGCCAAATGTTTGCCCCGCGAGAGGCGAGGCGCGGAAATAGAAAGGGGTGTTGCAAAGCGGTGGTTCGTACATGATATGTCACACGAGAGACACGCAGAAGTAACACCCGGAAAAAACATGGATGCTGCTAGAGAACTGCAATCCTATATACTAAGCGCCATAGAGTCTGTTTGTTTGTTACCATGATAACTCTCGATACAGTTGACGGATCGCGATGATCTATACATCAAAAGAACCGCTGTACTCTGTAGTTGTGCGCCTCCTATTGGGGACTTTGGCCGATGTCTAAATTCCATAAAAATCACAAAAATATCGACTGCACAGCACATTCTGGGCACTCAGGAGTGACTGCAAGTCACTTTCGAGCAGATTTCAGGCTATTGCATCACCATTTACTACAGAGTTGTCGCTGCAAGACTCCGAGGTGTATTTGGAGGCACGGGAGCAGGTGCGATAGTAAATGCAGGCACTGGCAGAGGCACAGTGTCAAGTGACTTTATCAATCTGAAATGTCTTATGGGCTAAACTCAATTGTCAACGGGCTAACTGCAAGTGTCTATTGTGTATTGACAGGCACGGCAGCTGGTGCGATCCTAAATGTAGGCAGTGGCAGGGGTGCGGGGTCGAATGACTTGAAATCTATCTGAAATCTCCTACGGGCTAAACCCAATTGTCTATGGGCTAAAGCCAAGTGCCAATTGTGTATTTACAGGTATGGGACCTGGTGCAGTAGTAAATGTAGGCACTGGCAGGGGCACATTGTCAAATGAGTTGAGGGCTATCTCAAATGTCCTACAGGCTGAATACCATGGGCCATAGAGATTCTCCTACGGGCTAAAGGCTCTAGTCCTATATACTATGGCGCCTTGACTCTGTCCGTCTGTTTGTTTGTTTGTTTGTTTGTGGCTCTGTCAGCGCTCTAGCACTCGCTACAGTTGACGGATCGCGATGGTCTTTGGCTTAAACTGACCGTCAGAACACGTAGTTTTGCATCTTTGCATTTAGAACTTTGACCAAAGTCTAAATTCCATAAAATTTCAACAATTTCGACCGTGAGGTGCACAATTCTGTTAAACCATGCTGATTCAAATGGCGGATACAGCGGCACTGACGCGCGAACTGTACGCCAACACGCGAAACATCAACTTCAAATCGTAGTGGGGACATTTACAGTGTCACCACTCACTAAAGAGTTGTCGTTGTGAGACTCCAAAGTGTATTCGCAGGCACTCCATGCTCTGACAGGGGCACAACATCAAACTATTCTGCATCTATTTCAAATGTCATTAGATCTATCTGAAATCTCCTACGGGCTAAACCCAAATGTCTACGGGCTAAACCCAAGTATCTATTGTGTGTTTACAGGCACAGGAGCGGGTGCGAGCGTAAATGTAGCCACTGGAAGGGGCTCAGTATCAAATGTCTTGAGATCTGTCTGAAATGCCCTATTGGCTAAACACAAATGTCTATGAGCTAAACACAAGAGTCTACTGTGTATTTGCAGGCACACGAGCTGGCGCAATCCTAAACGTAGGCACTGGCAGGGGCACAGGTTCGAATGGCTTGAGATCTATCTGAAATGTCCTATGGGCTAAAGCCAATTGTCTATGGGCTAAACCCAAGCATCTATTGTGTATTTACAGGCACAGGAGATGGAGAGATCTTAATCATAGGCACTGACAATGGCACAGGGTCTAACGATCTGAGATCTATCTGTACTGTCCTGCAGTGCACTGAATTCGATGATTGAGTTATCTCCTTCATGCTCTGCAGATTACCCATATGCTATTGACCATAGATATTCTCCTACGGGCTAAAGGCTCTAGTCTACATTACTATGCTAGCTAGGTGTAGTGTCCGTAACGCTCGCCATTTGAACGCCACTTGACGGATCGCGATGATCTACGGCTCAAAAGAACCGTCGTGCTCTGCAGTTGTGCATATTCTATCATGGGCTTTAGTCGATGACTAAATTCCACAAAAAAATGCGAAAATATCGACTGCGCAGCACTTCGCCACGCGACGTTTCAGCACGCGCGCGCTAGGAAGTCAGCAGGGCGCCAGCGGCGTCCCGCAGAGAAGCTCGCTCGCTTCGATCGATCGACCGAAGAAAATCAATCCCTGCACGGCCAGCGTCGCCTGTTGCTGCCTGCCTTCAACGCAGGCTTTGCCTGAACAGTACGGCAATGCACGGTAGCAGAGCCTTGCAAAAGCGAACAGTGCGGCAGTGCGCGGTACAGCAGAGAACCTTGCAATGTGCAATTGCAACAGAGCCGAACAGTACGACAATGCGCGCGCAGGCAATTCTAGCCGCTTCAGCGACTATTTCGCTTGCAACAGGACAGATCTTGCAACAGGACAGACTTTCTGCAACAGGACGCTGCAACAGTACAACAGTTATAACAGGATCGTCGCGCGAGACGACCAGCGCCGTTGGCTCGCAACAGGACAGACCTTTGCAACAGGACAGATTTTGCAACAGGACAGATTTTGCAACAGGACAAATCTTGCAACAGGACAGATCTTGCAACCGGAAAATCTGCCCACTTTCTATCATCTGTTTTGCGCGGCGCTTTGTAGGTACGGCGCGTTCGCGAGGCAGTCAGCGCTGTTGGCTTGCAACAGGACAGACTTTCTGCAACAGGACAACTGTTGCAGCAGGACAGATCATGCAACAGGACAGACCCTGCAACAGGACAGATCTTGCAACAGGACAGATCTTACAACAGGACAGATTTTGCAACAGGACAAATTTTGCAACATGACAAATCTTGCAACAGGATGGTCGCGCGAGGCGACCAGCGCCATTGGCTCGCAACAGGACAGACCTTCTGCAACAGGACAGATTTTGCAACAGTACACATCTTGCAACAGGACAGATCGTGCAACAGTACAGACCTTGCAACTGGACAGATTTTGCAACAGGACAAATCTTGCAACAGGACAAATCTTGCAACAGGACAGATTTCGCAACAGGACAGATCTTGCAACAGGACAGACCTTGCAACAGGACAGATTTTGCAACAGGACAGACCTTGCAACAGGACAGACGTTGCAACAGGACAGATTTTGCAACAGGACACATCTTGCAACAGGACAGGTCGTGCAACAGGACAGACCTTGCGACAGGGCAGATCTTACAACAGGACAAATCTTGCAACAGGACAGGCCTTGCAACAGGACAGACCTTGCAACAGGACAGGCCTTGCAACAGGACAGACATTGCAACAGGACATACCCTGCAATAGGACAGACCCTTCAACAGGACAAATCTTGCAACAGGTCAGACCTTGACAATGAACAGGACGGACGTTGCGGCGCGCGTGCGAGGCGACCAGCGCCGTTGGCTCACAAAAGGACAGACCTTGCAACGGACACACCTTGAACAGGACAGATGATGCAACAGGACATTACGGCCATTGACGACTACATTTCATGCTATTCAGATCTCAGGAATTCTTCTGCAACGGGAAGGAACGGCTAGTCTTTAATGTGCCCGCAACGTTATGTACCGTAGTCACGAGCGACACGTAGACTAAATTTGCGCTGGGACGAGGTCGGCTTGTCGCCGGATGTGTCGTCATAGCCAATCAAATAAACCGTACTCCAACTTGCGTTGCATCACGGCTCCCCGAACGAGCGAACCAGCGCACGGAACGTACGTAGACACACGCAAACATGGTAGGTATGTACGCTACAACACGTTATCGCCGCGCTTAAGCCCACGCCTGCCCGTACCAGCTACGTACAGTGGCTACAATCCTAAACAGAGGACCAACTAAATCTTCTTCCTTCTAAGTAGAAGCAAAAGCGACTAACCTATCCCACTTTCGAAACCGATTGCAACACAGGCGGAGCGCCTGTCACCGCGAGGAAGGGGGGCATTTCTTTTTCCGGACGTTCCCACTAGAATGGAGAAGAAAGAAGCCAAGTGACCTGTCACTCAAAGAGGGGAGCAGATAAGCCGGCGCGACTGCCGTTCGTCCGGCTGTCAGGAGAGGAAGATGGGTGTGCCAGCGGCACTGTTGCACTTTTGTTCTAGTCCTAGCTGCAGCCTACGAAACGTGAAAAGGAAGCAAACTGGGAAGAATTCTAGCACCCCACGCACAATCTTCTACGATGGACTGACGCGTCAAATTCCAGGAATTTGCGGTATTTCACAGACGAAAGAACTCAAAAGGGTGCGGGGAGCGTTGATTGGTTTGGTTGCGGATGGGCGCATAAACAAAATTCACACGCGTGCCACACAACTTGAAGAATGGCCATTCCAGATTGGATTATCATTCCGCGCTCACAAGAGTCAAACGACATGCGGCACAAGAGTCAAAGTCAAGGTTCGTCATCGGCGAATGAGCGACGCTGAAAGGCCGACGACGACGACGACGAGAAACGGGCGCGCGGCGAATTTTTTTGTTGCGGCGGCGCGTTCAAAGGGGCGGTTTTTTCGCGCGCGCCTTTCCGCGCGCTGCGTGCTCGCGGGGAAATAAAAGTTGCTCCCGACGCCCGACTGCCGACGTTCCAAGATTTGATGGGGTCGGCGGCGAACGCCGCGGCGCGCGAGCGTCCCAACTTTTTTGCGACTCCGCGCGAGTGCTACCGTAATCCTTGATTAGAGGACGTTCTTAGAATACAAGCAGTTTTGCACGAAATTCACTTTTTGCGCATCTTTCAACTAAATTCGCTTAACGCGATCGAGAATGCGGGAAGTCGCGTTAAAACACATCCAAAATTGCGACAACTTCGACGAAAACGATCGAAAAGTTGAAGACTGTATTCCACGGATTACGGTAGTTTTATCGCTTCACCTACCAGACGTTACATAGACGACGGCGCGCTATGGGTGGCCCGCTATCTCCGCCGCGCGTCTGTAGACTGTCCGGGCGAGTTGCAAGTTGGAGGATTATACGACTTGGTGCGCCCTGCGAAAAGACGCAACACGCACCGACCTAGTAGATAAATACGCATGGGTACAACATTTGGCCAACGAACGAGAGAGGGAATTGGACTATGCAAATGAGGAAGGCTTCCGAAAAACCCTCGTTCCAACCAAGATTATTTCCAGGCAATAAACCTGGAAAAAAATTTGTGCCGCGCGCGTGGCGTGGCATGGCGTGCGTGCGGCGCCCATAATCGCAAAATAATAAATGGGGCCGCTGCCCGTTGCCCGGTGCGCGGCGCAAAAAACATCGCTGATTTATCGCGACTTTCGTGCGCGGATGCGCCGGTCGCGCCGTCGTTTTTCAAGAACTCTATCTTTGTATGTGGAAAGGCGAGCCTAAATCTTACGTTCATGTGCGTCTATGCGAGCGATACAAGCCACCCTGGGTGGTCCAATTGGTCTCTAAATTCTAAAAGTTCCGTTGACCTACATACAGATAGGAATTGCGACAGGATTATATGAAGCGTTGACGCATTGCTTTCCAAGTTCGAGAACAAAGAATTTTGCAGACAGTGAGCCCCACAAAATTCGCAAGAGAAATGTATAGGTAGGCGCAAATGAAATCAGCCAAATAGGGAAGTTCTTGGCGAAACGAAACACTTTTAAACACGCCAACGAAACTGCAAGGCAATTCTACGGTTGTATAACACGGCTTTGGATGGGCTCACGCTTAGGCTTAAGCTTAGGTTTTTATAACTAAAGCTTAGCCTGAAGTGTGTTCATCTGTTTGCACTCTACAAGTCTGAGCCGGGAACATCCAAGGAATCGGCCTCTTGCGGCTTAGAACACAAACTCAGAGCTCAAACAGCGTTCTACTAATCATCTTTCGTCAACCACTTCTAATCACCGCCTAATCTACAGTGGTAAGTCTAGGTAATTAGGAGGGAACGCGAGGCAGCAGGAAGCAGGTGCATGCCAAGCAAAAGACAGACAGAGACAGACAAACATTCAGCGAACGACCCTAGAGGCGTCGCCCGAAGCGAGGAAAAGCAATTCGCGGTCCCAAGGTCGTCTGCCGATTGGCCACGAAAGGCGACGCGCGCACAGACACACGCACACACGGACAGAGTGTACCTTGATGCCCGCGCGTTCGGGCGCGCGGCGCGCGCAAAAAGTTGCAAACGACTCGAGTTCGCGCGCGTGACAGAAGGAGCGGCGTTCGCTTGGGTGTCACATGCGGGCGCGCGAAACGAGAAACTGCCTGTGTGCGTGTGTGCCACACGCCACAGAAGTAACTAAATGCCACCTACACACGGATGGAGCCATGCCATGCAATTCTGAGCAGTGGTCACAATAACAACTGACAGACACTGCAAAACACATAAAACACTTGAGCAGATCACAAAATATTAACTGCTGAAGCAACATGGCATGACTTGAGCGTTACCATGGAACAGGCTGCCCGAAAGCTAAGGTGATGGTAGCGTGACATCAGGGAAGGTCAAGCAGCAAGAATCCAAGCGTCAAAATTGCGCAAAATGGTCGAAAACAATGAAACGTATTGTACTTCATCAACTTCTCTAACTCGAACTTCCAACTCACATGTGCAATTTAGGTACGCGCATGTACCTGCATATGTGGCACTGTCCAAACACTGCCTCTGGGAAGGAGCACAAGCCACAAACCGAGCAAATGCGCAACGTCTAATGCGCAACGACAGGGCGCGCGCAAAAATAGGCGCAAAAACTACCTGCAAAACTGATCCCGTCGTCGCCCATCTGTCGGCAGCTGTTTCCTGTGCGCGCACACACACAATGCATGCAACAACAATGCATGAGGAGAACTGCACGTGCTTTCGTCCTGCGACAAAAAATGTCTCAGAAAGAATGGCTTCCAGAAGGAGACACTGTCAGTGTAGTGTAGAGGGGAGGGGCGGGGTGGGATAGGTAGGTAAGTAACAGGCGATCCGTCCGTACACTGTGCGCTGTGCGCGCAGCAAACTTCTGTGCCCCAGTTGAGTTCCGCGATTGCTCCTCAGGCGTACCGCACCGCAAAACACTGAAGTTGCACCAGTTTCACTTTCACCAGTTTGACCTTTTAACTCACCTAATTATACTACCCGGCAACTATACTGTCCCGATACTATGTATAGGTATCGTTATCGTATGTACATGAGTGACATATGTACAGACAAAACAGATCGATTGGCTAGGGCCACTGACTGAGTGCAGTATGCTGATCCTACATAATAGCCCAAGACGCTTCCAAGTCAGACTGGCTGCTGATTCGCAGCGACACTGTCAAAATTGCCGATTTGTGTCTCTCGTCACGAAAGCAACTACTTAGAGTGCGGTGACAATGTTTTGGTTGCGCTCATTCACAGAAGTCCGTCTGACGTCGCTGTGGAGCACGGTTTATCTCCAAATCAATTTTAGAGCATTTGAAGGAACTGCATTCCCTTGTGGTGGCTTTTGATGAGTTGCCACGCGTCGCCGCATCGAACGAATTTGCTGAAAGTTTGTACATACACACGTACCTAACAAGTGTAGCTCAGATCCCAGCGGCAAAATGTCAGCGTCGGGCCTGATTATGGGCCTGGAGGCTAGGTACCTAATTTTGATTCGAATGTTCGAGAGCGGGCTATACAACAAGCCACAATGCTCGTTTCAAGATTGCTCAAAAGCTCAATTTATCTTCTTGGTGATGATAATGTACAAGTCGCGCCGAATTGGCTGCAAGCAAGCCAACTTGGTAGCTGCCACAAGAAATTGATAAAGTGGCGTTTTGGGGTCGCATTCCCGAATGAATGGGTGTGGGACGCTGATATTTTGCAGTGATCTGAGCTACACTTCGTAGTACGTACAGGGTGTCCCAACAAAACCGGGCAACTTTAAACTCGAATAACTTTTGCGTTTCTGCGAATTTTTTTACCGGTCCTGTTTTATTCAAGAGAAAACACCATTGGATTTATTCTTGCGGACTTTCAAGTGAATCGATCAAAGAAACTGCTCGATGTGGGCTCCGTCGTTTTCAACGCAATTCTGCATGCGCGTCTTGTACTCTACCAGACTACGATCGATCATGTCACGCAGAAACGGAAGACGAGCGAGTTAGATAAGTTTTGCGTTTTAAACCTTTAGGTTACTGTAGCTCCCGAAATTCAAACTTTTGAGTTTCGACCAATCGAAGAACAAATGATCAGTGAGTCGAGAGCTATCCAACCAACCCAAGATCGTCTCCCTACGACGCACGCTGAGCGAGTTAGAGCGATTTCTGCGTTAAAAACGCAAGAATGTCGCTTTTCGTGTTGCGTGTTTGCGCAATTAAGAAAATTTTTAATGTCAAGCGAAAGAGCACGTCGAGACCTTTTAGTTGACCCGTCACACGCCGCTCTACGACGTAAGACGAGCGAGTTAGAGCCGTTTTCCGTTTTAACCTTCGGGTTACTGTAGCGCGCGAAATTCAAACTTTTGAATTTCGAAGTCTCTTAGCAACAGTACCAGTGAGTCGAGACCTATCCACAAAGTCCAAGATCTCCTTTCTACGACGTTCCAACGCCGAGATATGAGGGCGTTACGAACGAACGGACGGACGAACGCACGAAAAGCTCTCGTAGGGGTTCGCCCGGCTGAGGCCGGGCGAAATAACCAGA
>JASAMZ010008197.1:0-14610 GCA_030248115.1 Linhomoeus sp. GSCO2_2 | reverse complement strand
TTCCATTTTCCCCGCTGTCGCGCTGTTGTGTTCCAACGTAGCTTATCTCTCGTCGACGTACATGCTTACGCGTCGGCAAACTGCTAAATACAGCGCAACGCACGTTGGCATACTGTAACTGTGCGCAGGCAGCTCAGCCTACACAACGGATCTAACACGATCAGACAGCACACACTTGGAATGCTCTGGAAGGTGAAGTCGGCAGTGACGGCGTTCCGTTGTGCCTAGAGCACGAGAAGAGTGATAGGGCAGGATAATGGTCTTAGGTACCTACCGTAGGGCATGAGCAGTTGTTTTCACGGATGAAGATTGTGTACATCAAACACAAAGTGGTCGAACAAACGGCCCCGGCTTACTGTTTCACTTACATGAGCGTCCGCACCCATGACACCGAGCAGTTCAAAGTTTGAAGTAACGCGCAGCCATTCAAGGGTACTCAATTGGGATGTGCGGCAGCGCTTGCATTCAGGCAGTTCTTCCACAGGAGCAGGTGAATGCCACAACAACCGGCGCACTGCGCAGAGCTTTTCGCCGTTGTCTTGGGCCGACGTCTGGTGGCTGCAGCCATCGTCGAGCTCCGATCGCTGCTACTCCTTCGCCTGCGTGGCAAAGAGCCGCGCTTGTTGCGGGAAGGCACCCTGCCTACCCTCCATCAAGCCTGAGATCCCGTAAAGAATGGCTTGTCGACGCTGCTCAATCCCAGAAGCTGACGGTGCGTAGCAGGGTACTTACTAAGTTCCACTCTGATAAAGCTCAGCAGAGAATTGCTTTGAGCGACGTTCGTTCGTGTGCGTTCATGTCGTGTCGTGTCATGACAAAGTCTAACTGCTTGAAAGGTGCTATGTTATGTCAGTGTTGTGCTGCCTGCCAGAACAGGCAGACAAAGACAGAGCCGTTGGGGAACGTGAGCGACTTTCACTCCACCGGATTTGACGACCGATCATTTAGCCACTGCTATCGATGGACTCTTTTCACGGATAACAACGCAACGGTCGCAACTCCAAATGTTCTCCAAATCTCCCATACTTTCGATTCGATAAAGGAACAGTTGTCGGCGTTCCGTAAGGTTGTACTCAGTACTGATCGTCGCGAACCCGTCCGGCCCCCAGATAGAGTGACGTCGGCTACGCCAGAGCTAAGCACCCCTTACTGGGACCGGAGCACAATTATTTTGCCTGCGAAGCTACATAGCATGGGATCGAATGTCGGATGCACGTTCAGCTATGGTGGCGCTGATCCTTTCAGTGGTGTTTTGAGGGTTTTGACGTAGGCCTGGGTTTCTGCTGCGCTGCTGCTAGTCTCGGTACCGTGGTAATCATTGGACTTACATCAAACGCGACCACCTTTGGCTGGCTAGCAGGGTGACCAGATCGTTCGGCTGGAAAATCGGGACACCGTTGGCCAATGTGATTGACACAAAATTCGACATCTTAAAATAGCGCCGCAGGCAAAACTTTCGCACTAATTCATTCCATTCTAGCCCTAAAATCATCTAAAATAAACCTCGCGAACCCTTATTTGAGCTTACGAATTGCGCCGTAGGCGAAAATTTTGACATTTTTGACCTTCCCTGAACAAAATTTGTTAAGCTTGAGCACTACATGTGAGGTTTTAGCGATTTTTGAGCTTTAAATACCAAATTGAGTTATGAAATAGCACCGCAGGCGAAATTTTTTCGGTTTATGAAAGATTTCTAAGAGGAATTTTGGTCGAAAAGCAATAATTTGTCCCGGTTTGGGAGGAGCCTTCAAACGGGATTTTGAGGCGCAAAATCGGGACAATCCCGGAAAATCGGGACATCTGGTCACCCTGCTGGCTAGAGGGCTTGCGATTGACGTCAAAGTCGAAACCCGAGAGGGTTACAGATGCACGGGCGCGCTTACATGCGCATTCTCGTACTCAGAGTGGAGACGCAAGTGTTCCAATCGTTTGGCATACGGTACTGTGTGTACGCGTGTACACAAACACGTGGAGCGCGATGCGTGGCGTCGCTTGCTTCGTTGGCTAATCGCCGTCCAAAAGGTAGGCGATCAGTTTCGCAAGTTCATTTCCGTTGGCAGCGCTTTAGAAAACGAAAACAGAAGAAGGAGATAGGGGAGCATGAGTTGGTTCGCCGTCGGCGCCTTGGCGCTTCTCTCTCTTTCGGTTTGTCGTCTGGCAGCCTTGGAGTGCCACAACACGAGCGTAGCGGCCGGTCTCTTCAAGGTGGCCGATCCGAAGAAGTCGCTATACGAGAGCGTTGCCCTGCCGGACGTGTGCCCGGAATGGCGCCCGGATCGCTACGCCAGCATGGACAGTGTCGGTAAGGAGAATGGTCGAACTTTTGGATGGAGTACCGTTGACAACGCATGCAGGCACATGCAAGCACACGCTTGTGTGCACGTAGGCGCGCACACGCACACACGGGTGCACGTCCGCCCGCACGCACGCACGCACGCGCGCACACACGCTCGCTCGCTCGCTCACGCGCACGCACGCTCGCATGCACGCACTTATGAGTGAACCTTTATTGAAAATGCCACCTGAAATTCAGGCGGCAGTCACCGTGTCCCAGATGGCCGCTGGTTCAGAGGCGCCTTGCAATTTTGTATGAAGAACACTATAGAATTGTCCGACACCTACGACCTCTCCTGCAACTCCGGCATCTTTGCCGACTACATCTCAGGAGGGCCGTTTGTTGCCAGAACGGAGCTGTTTGTCGGAAATGCTTCTGTTGTCACTATAGACGAGTCACTGACTGGGGAAATGGTGTTTGCGGACCTTTTCGTTCAGCTGAGAATGAAGGACAGGTTAGTGAGCCAAGTTGTGGCCTCTGTGAGCGCGTCAACTCACCCACATTCTACTGTGTGACGGGTGTTTCAAAAGTGAACCAACCCGTCACCTCTCCAGCAAAGCTGTAAGACTTGGGGGGGGGGGGGGGGCGGATGTGTTGACACGTTTACCTACGGAACACCAATTCGTACTGAGTCTATCGCGGCGACTCACCATCGCGGTTCGCGTAGGAGGCTCTCCATCCCCTTGAGCGGCTGCTGCAAGCTATGATATTCGTTGTGACTGAATTCGAAAACATGCAACTTTTCTCCTTTGGAGTCGAACCCAGCCAAATTTTCGGCACGCAATGTTTCGAACCGTCGAAATTGGCCTTAGACATGTAAATTATTAGGCTAACATTCGAAGCTTCATTCTCCTGGCATTCTTGTGGCTGGCTGACAATGGGACGGGGCTGGGCTTCTTTTGAAACACCTGTTGCGCAAGTACCCTCCCCCTCTCTTTCTCCCAGGTTCAAGACCCTGGTCTGTCCGGACGTCATGAGCTACACCACTGTGAACGAGCTCCACCTGGTCGAGAGGGAGGCCTGGCTGCCCCTGATAACCAAGCACCAGTTGAACAAGATCATTCTCCCCAACGGTCAGGTCTACCAGTACAGCTGCGAAGAGACCAAGACCAACTGCCGGAGGTCGGGTCGGACTCTGCCCGTCTGCTGCCTGCGGGAGGGCGCGGACATGGTCAAGTTCGCCTTCGCACTCCTCCAGAAACACGGCGTCGTGCTGGAGGCGATTCGAGGCACCACCACCCTTGGAATGGTCAAGGTCTGTGCTAGTGACCGACACGCGCCTGCGGATGCACGAGCAGTCGCCTTATGTGTAACAAGGATGCTCGGTTTTATAGGATCAAGCCACTGCTACCCATTCGCACCCTTAGATCCTTCCAGTTGACTGCTGTAGCATCAGTTGAACGCGCCACTTTGCCAATGTACAATGTACTGTACGTACTACGTACTGCTTTCAGCATTACGGCGCGTTGCAGTCGGGGGGAAGGGGCGCCGCCTTCAGTTTCCCAGCGGAGAACGCGTCTATCCTTCGCGAGCTGATCCCTGAATTCCGCAAGCACGGTTGCAACTTGGAGGGTCGCCAGCGTCCGGCTTGGAGAAAGTCGGGCGATGTCACAGTGCTCTCCTTCACTCTCAGCTCAACGGACGGGTTCATCGATCTCGTTGGCTCCACTGAAATGGGATGCGAACGCAAGAACAAGTTCCACATTACCGAGCCGACAAGGGTGAGTCCAGGATTGATTACATCACCTAGCCAATTTCTAGCCAGCCAATACACGAAACCTATCTCTCGATAGAAGAGTACCCTACTGTACTATACGTACCACATGGTGGCGAACTTGGGGATCGAGTTGTGCAAACATCATTACCCTCCCCCCAGCCGTGCATGCGCTCCATTTTCTGCTGCGACTGCGTGCAGTACGGTATTGCCACTTGAAACCTCTAGGCGCTCTTCGATGGCCAGTGGGTCGTGACCATGCACAACCCCGCTGCGGCGGCCAGAAACGAATACGGCGACGATCTCTTTGGACATGCGGAACACTGGAGACCTCTTGTAGGTGGGTTTTAGGCACCTTTCTATCTGTTTTCCATCGGTTTACCTAAGCAGTGCGACGTCAGTAACAATTCTTCTGGCGCTGCAAACAGTTTGTAACTCGGCCGCTTCAAGCTTGAAAGCTGCATCCGTTTGGTATTCTTACACACACAGCTCTAGTATACTCCAACACTTCCAGCTGGCCTGGGAGGGCGAAGTCCAATGAGTGCTCGGTGTGCGTTCGTCCTTGCATGCGCAAAGAGATTTCCTTTATGCGTATGTCACTATTTGAAAAAAATTATGTGCGTGTTTTGAAAATTGCAAATATTTTTGACAGCACATGAAAGAGCACGTCAAGAGCTTGAACGCCGTGCATGCTCGCCTTTCTCAGGCGTAAGACGACCCAGTTGTGTTTGCCCTGGGTTACTGTAACTTGCGAAATTTGAGTTCCGACCATGGTATGGCAAAATGATGAACGCACCCCGAGCCTTCGGTCGAATTCCAAAGCGTTGCACGTCGAAGCGCCCACTCTTGGTACCAAACCACTTGCAGGCACTGGCACTTGCAACATGCTGAACGTCTTTTGTGGCGAAACTCAGGGAAAACTGCTGCCGCAGCGTCAGCACGACTGGCCGCCCATCGCCTCGTCTGCCTCAAGCCCAGCCGGTGAGTACCTTGACTGCGTGTCGTTGGAAGCTGGGCGGCGCCGTGTGCGTATTACCTATACAGTACCCAGTGCCTTAGATAGGAAAGTTGCTGGCTCGCTGCTGACCTACAACCAAGTACTGTATATAATGTAAGTGTGTAGTGTCAAAGAACGCAAACGAATGGAGCCACCGCTTCTAAGAGTGACAAACGTTTGTTCAGTCTAAGCGCCAAAGTTATACGTAAACCTGAAGAAAGTGTCGCCTACTATACGTTCACTTTACCAGAGGGAGGAGTCAACTGGTGGCTGGTCAGCATCTGTCTCGTCGTAGTCGTAGCGGTCTACAATCTCGACGAGTTGGCCAATCTGGGCGGTCTGTTCCAAAGTAAGCTTGGCGACGTTCTTCGCTTTCCCCTTTATTTTGTGTTTTTTGTCTTTTGCTTGTAAGTGTAAGTCGGTCAAAGAGGGAATGGGCCTATTTGACCATTACGCTAAGTCAGGGAGGGGGAGGGAGGAACGGGGGGGGGGGTGCTTCCGGGTGTCTCACGATGCCCCTTCAGAGGGATCAAGTTCTCCTATTATGGAACCAAAAGTGCAGACAATCGCGTAATTCGAGAAAGTCTTTCGAATAGGCGAAAAACTAACTTTGCGTAAGATGTACGCGCCTCAGGCAAGAATTTCGCAGGTGAAAATTACCTACTGTATACATTTTTGAGTGGTTAGTTGTGCTGGTGTACGCCTCCGGGGATGCCTCCTGTAGCATACAGTGCATACGTGCCTAGTCAGTATCACAAACATAAAGGATAGGTCGGCAAGGCAAACTGGCAATCGGCAAACAGTTGGTGCATGCATTCAGATCGGCCTTCGACCTTCTCCATCGCTCCACGGTGGCTATTCCTGAAGTTCAGTCTCTCCAAACGCTTCCTCATCCGGAATTTCACGAATAGAAAAATTTGTGTCCACGTGTCGTGCCCGAGGCCGCTGACATCCAACGACACGGAAACCTTCTTTGTAAGTTGCTGGAAGTGCGCTTCCTCACAGTTGGTTCACGCGCGTCGACCGCACCTTCTATCGCCGCTGTTCTGACGCGCTCGCCTACGCAAGCGCGCACACCGTGGCACGCATGCACATGATGCGCGGCGCAGCTGCATGCGTTTGTGTCTGCCTGCCGAGGTGAATTCCTTTACCTCTGTAGGTTCCCGCCGACGGTGGCAGCTGCTCCTTCTACATCTTCAAGCATCGCCGCTTTTACCTGATACCCAAGGTTTTGGAAGTGAAGATTGAAGTGATCTTGAACCCGCCCGAGTTCATCGACGGCGAGCCGTTGGATCCGGATTTTGGGCCCAGCCAGATTTTCTTTGCCTACCCCCCTTACCCTTTGGTTAAACGCACTGCGAAGGTCGTAGTCTGGCTTTAAGTTGTTTTCGTCCTTGCTTCCTGTTTGATCGTGTTCTTCCTACTGTAGTTGGTGTCTGGACAGGGTGACCAATGTCCCGATTTTCTGGGATTGTCCCGATTTTGCACCTCAAAATCCCGGTTGAAGGGGCCTCCCAAACCGGGACAAATTATGGCTTTTCGACCAAAATTCCTCTTAGACATCTTCAGTGGCGGATCCAGGATTTTGGAATGGGGGGGGGCGGAATTTTTGAGGCCACAGGGGGGACCAAGATGCTATAAAAGCACATAAAAAATATGCGCCGCAGGCGAAAATTTTTGCCGATTTTTTCGCCCGGCCTCAGCCGGGCGAACCCCTACGAGAGCTTATCGTCCGTTCGTGCGTCCGTTCGTGCGTCCGTTCGTGCGTCCGTTACGCTCTCAGATCTCGGTGTTGGAACGTCGTAGGAAGGAGATCTTGGGCTTTATGGATAGCTCTCGACTTACTGGTAATGTCGCTAAGAGACTTCGAAATTCAAAAGTTTGAATTGCGCGCGCTACAGTAACCCGAAGGTTCAAACTGAAAACGGCTATTACTCGCTCGTCTTACGTCGTAGAGCGGCGTGCGATAGGTCAACTAAAAGGTCTCGACGTGCTCTTTCGTTTGGCATTAAAACTTTTGTTAATTACGCAAACACGCAACACGAAAAGCGACATTCTCGCGTTTTTAACGCAGAAATCGCTCTAACTCACTCAGCGTGCGTCGTACGGAGACGATCTTGGGTTGGTTGGATAGCTCTCGACTCACTGATCATTTGTTCTTCTATTGGTCGAAACTCAAAAGTTTGAATTTCGGGAGCTACAGTAACCCAAACGTTTAAAACGCAAAACTTATCTAACTCGCTCGTCTTCCGTCATAAAGAGACGGTCTTGAGTTCGTTGAATAGGTTTCGGCACACTGATAATTCCGTTAAGAGAAGTCGAAAATCAAAAGTTTGAATTGCGCGCGCTACAGTAACCCGAAAGTCCAAAACGCAAAACGGCTCTAACACGCTCTTCTTACGTCGTAGAGCGGAGTGCGATAGGTCAACTAAAAGATCTCGACGTGCTCTTTCGTTTGGCATTAAAAATTTTGTTAATTACGCAAACACGCACCACGAAAAGCGACATTCTTGCGTTTTTAGCATAGGAATCGCTCTAACTCGCTCAGCGTGCGTCGTAGAGAGACGATCTTGAGTTGCTGGATAGCTCTTGACTCACTGATCATTTGTTCTTCTATTGGTCGAAACTCAAAAGTTTGAATATCGCGAACTACAGTAACCCAAAGGTTCAAACAGCAAATGGGCCCTAACTCGCTCGTCTTACGTTGTAGAGCGGCATTCGTTCGACCGTTTGAAAGCTTACGTTGAGGCAGTTGTTGAACGGTCATTCCTAAAGAAATACTTTTGTTTTTTTAAACCCTTGTCTTACGAACAACTTTGTCTGCAAAAATAATTAATCCCGGGCGATCCTAATGTTGCCCTGCAACAACCGCTCAGAAATGCGTGTGTCTTGCTCAAAAAAATAATCCCGGGCGATCCCAATGTTGCCCTGCAAGAACCTCTCAGAAAGGAGCGTGTCAGAAGTAGCGCATGAATAGTGGACTCCGGGCGGGCGCGCGTCATATCGGAAAGGCTTGGAAATACTTACAAAAGTATCCACTCTTTTACTCTTCCACTTTAAAACACTCACAAACCACTCTGTATTAATAAAACAACTCAACTTTTTTAAAACAGCTTGTTGGTCTATGATGGTACAAAAATGCTTTAAAATAGCGCCGCAGGCAAAAATTTTTGCCGATTTTGGCCTATTTTGGTACAAAAGTGCTATAAAATAGCGCCGCAGACAAAAATTTTGGCCGATTCTGGCCTATTTGGGTACAAAAGTGCTATAAAATAGCGCCGCAGGCGAAAATTTTGGCCGATTTTAGCCTATTTTGGTACAAAAGTGCTATAGAATAGCGCCGCAGGCGAAAATTTTTTGCTCTGGAGGTGCTGCCGCGCAATTTTTTTTTCTCGGGAGGGGGAATGGGGGGGGGCTGTTTGGCCGAATGGGTGGGGGGCGGACGCACAACCGCCCCCCCCCCCTGGATCCGCTACTGGACATCTTTTAGAAACCGAAAAATTTCGCCTGCGGCGCTATTTTACAACTAAATTTGATATTTACAGCTCAAAAATCACTTGAATCTCACCTGCAGCGCTCAAGTTTAACAAATTTTGTCCAGGGAAGGTAAAAACTCAAATTTTTTGCCTGCGGCGCAATTCTTAAGCTCAAATAAGTGCACTTGGTATTCCGAACTCTTTCAATAACTGAACCAGTTGCATAACTGAAACCTCGGAAGTGGAACAACTGATACTGAAACTGGAACTCAGCAAGCACCCAAATTTCACTAAAAATAGACTCTATTGGGGCCAATAGAGCCTATTTTTAGTGAAATTTGGGTGCTTGCTGAGTTCCAGTTTCAGTATCAGTTGTTCCACTTCCGAGGTTTCAGTTATGCAACTGGTTCAGTTATTGAAAGAGTTCGGAATACCAAGTGCCAACTTGAATGATTAGTGCTAATAATGGAACAAAACATCCACTTAATTCGCTAAAGATATGCTAGCGATCAGCTTTTTTAGCCTTATATTTTACTTTTGACGTCCCTTCGGCTTCAGATTCAGTTTAAAATACCTGCTTGGTACGCACTCAATTCTGAACTTAATTAGTGTGATTCTGTATTGGCCACCCTGAGTGCATGTACCGGGTGGTCCAAAAAAAAGTGACCTCTTTTTCTGACGGCCACAACTCTCTCCTATGAAGACCAAATTGGACGAAACTTTGTACATTGGTACCCTAATGTGTTGTAATGGTGTGTGCAAAGTTTCACCTTATTTCGACAAGACACGCTCAAGTTGTGGTAATTTCAGTTGAGCTCATCTGAGCAGCAAGCTTTTCACGAAGAATACTGCTATATCTTCTAAGTGGAGCGTGCGAAAGAAGTGAAATTTGGCGCGATAAATGTTCAAACTGTTACGTACGTAATCCTAATGTTTGCAGCCGCACTGACTTACTACAGTTGATGCCAGCGGCAATGGTTACAATCCATCGTTCATATCAGTGGACGTCGTTGATTCGCTCAAATGCCAAAGGCATTCCTAGAGAAACCAATTCTACTTTTTGTGCTAAGATATTAGTGTAATGGGACTACGCTATTGCATCGCAAATGCTAATGTCACAGTTTTGAGATTTATCGTGCCAAATTTCACTTGTTTCGCATGCTCCACTTAGAAAGTACCGCAGTGTTCCTCGCGGAAAGCTTGCTGCTCAGACGAGCTCAACTGAAATTACCACAACTTGAGCTTGTCTTGTCGAAACAAGGGGAAACTTAGCACACACCATTACAACACATTAGGGTACCAATGTACAAAGTTTGGTCCAATTTGGTCTTCATAGGAGAGAGTTGTGGCCGTCAGAAAAAGAGGTCACTTTTTTTTGGACCACCCAGTACAGGTTTTTGGCACTCCGCTTTGCAAAAGCAGGAGTGCTATAGATAGGGGCGTCGGATTGAACAGAAACATCTTAAAAAGCTTTTCTCGCGCTACACAAATCTGATTGCCAAGCGGTTTTTTTTCGCCCGCCCTCAGGCGGGCGACACCCTACGAGAGCTCGGCACGTACGTACGCGTCCGTCCGTCTAAGCTCGAGATTGTCTCTCTACGACGCAAGTTGAGCGAGTTTGAGCGATCTTAGCGTCAAAATCCCGAGAATGGCGTTTTCCGCGGTGCGTGTTTGCGTAATTAAACCAGGCAAGTCGTCCGGGGGACGCAGTATACTCCACAAATTTGAACTCCTACGCACAGTGACTCCTCTTCTGTTGTGGCCTCCTGACACTCCCAGTTGCAAAACTAATGCCGAATTCGTGATCTACATCCCAGAATACCCCAGAATCGACATACAACACCCCTAACTTCCTATGGGCTCGCAGAACCAAAATTCTGCACTTGGGGTACGGTAGCATGCGAATTCGTCATAGGTACGCATAAACATCATCTAAGCGCTAAACGAATGCCAAATTCGTAATCAGCGCCCCCGAAAACCCCGAAAGCGAGTATAATATCGCAAAAGTCTACCCGACACCCAATATTCAAATGGACGCGGCAGGGTTACTGTAGCTCTGCAAAATTTGCCAAAACACTTTTCTGGACCAGATTTTAACGTAGAATCGTTTGAAACCACTTTTGAACCGATTCGGCAGCGCATTCGAGCGCCACAGACGCTGAAACGCGAAAAACGCAATTTTCGACCCCGGAGTCAAAAAAGTTCCACCAAGATAACTTTTTTGTGTCTCAACCGATTTTCTCCGTTCATGGCTCATTCGATAGAGAACATCTGGGAAGGAGCACCAAAAGCGGTCTCGCGGCTCTAGCTGCTACCTATCGCGCACAGCAAACCGTCAAAGTCGGAAAATAGCGAAAAATCGCGAATTTTTCAAATTTGGCGCCAAAATGGGTCCCGCAGCGATCCAATTCTTTTTTTGCGTGTTCGGCACTATCGAGGGCTACAACATATCAAAAGATAGTATATGCCATTATATGCAACTTTTTCGAGTTCTACCCTGTGTAACCCATTTTTCAGTACTTTGAAAATTTAAATTTTTGAATTTCCCGCCAACGGGGTCCCGCAGCGTGACCCCGTTTGGTGTCCACCCTGCCCACTTACTAGGCCTACCCAACGCAAAAGACCGTTTGCAAATCGGCCGCTGCACGCGCGAACCCCATCCGGTCCAAATTACTGCGTTTCGCGCACAAACGCTATATACTCCACACTTTTTGTGGAGTATAACAAACTTTTGTAGCCGCATAAAAGAACACGTCGAGAGCTTTCACCTGGCGTGTCGATTGCCACTCTACGACGTAAGACGAGCGAGTTAGAGCCGTTTTGTGCTTTTGCACCTTCGAGTTAATGTAACTCGCGAAATTCAAACTTTTGAGCTTCGACCAGTGGAAGAATGAATGATCAGTGAGTCGAGAGCTATACAAAAAGCTCGAGATCGTCTCTCTACGACGAACGTTGAGCGAGTTAGAGCGATTTTAGCCTCACAATGTCGAGGATGGCGTCTTCCGCGGTGCGTGTTTGCGTAATTGATGAACCTTTTGCAGCCACATGAAAGAACGCGTCGAGAGCTTTCACCTGACGTGTCGATTGCCGCTGTTTTGACCTTCGGGTTACTGTAGCGCGCGCAATTCAAACTTTTGAATTTTGAAACCTCAGCTGAATGATCAGTGAGTCGAGGAGACCTATCCGTAGAGCCCAAGATCTCCGCTCTACGACTTTCCAACGCCGAGATCTGGGAGCGTTACGTACGTACGTATGGACGGAAGCACGCCGAGCTCTCGTAGTGTGTCGCCCGCCTGAGGGCGGGCGAAACAAGCTGTGTGTGTAAAAAGTTCAACCTATGCTTTGTGTCTGTCAAGTTTTGGTGAACAGTATAGTGAACTTTGTACACATCGTTGGCCGCCTCTGGAGAAAGTGTCTTGAGAATGTGTACCTTAATGCCAAGTGCAGCTATCCCCACGATACGGTTGTCTGTACAGCTGATCTGAAGCTCAGTGATATCGCCGCGTTCGCTATATGTTATCGGCATGATACGACGCCGTTTATCCGGTGTTTCCTGCCTATGTGAAAACGTCACATCCAACAAAAAACTTGCCAAAAGTTTGGTGCGAGCGAATTCCTGTGTTCAGCGTACGCATTTCTGTTTCAGAGTGCACATTCATCAATAAACAGCTGTTCTGGCCATCAGACGAAAATCTCGATTTTGACATTTTTTAAAATTTTGATTCTAAATATCTCGAAATTGGACTTTATTAAAACTGTAAAACCATGTCACAAATTCTTATTGGCATACGGCCTTACCATTTCTGCGTTCAAATTCGTCAAAAAACGACGTTCCGTTTTGTTGATTTATGGAATTTTGAAAAATAATCACGTATTTCTATTAAATTCCGTATTTGCAAAAAACTTCTCTTGCGCTACAAATTATCCGCAGTCTATACTCTTTCCATTTCTGAAGAAATTTCGCCGCTACATCATCAGGTGAAAAAGTCGATTTTCGATATTTCCATATTTTGATTAAAAATGTCTCGAAATTGCAATGTTTAAAAACTGCAAAACTATGTCACAAATCCTTATTGGCATACGACCTTTCCATTTCTGCATTCACATTTGTCAATAAATGACGCTGTATTTTAGTCAATTTATGCAATTTTGACAAATAACCGCGTATTTCTATTAAATTCCACATTTGCAAAAAATTTCTTTTGTGTTACAAATTATCTGCGGTCCATGCTCCTTCCATTTCTGAAGAAATTTCGCGGCTAGCGCATCAGACAAAAAAGTCGATTTTCGACATTTTCGAATTTTACTTGCAAATATCTCGAAAATGCGAAATTAGCAACAGGAACGGACATCGGCTCCATACTCAGCGACCGTGGCTCTACTTGGCCACATATGTCACATATCTTATTTCGATGCGCGGACGGACAGACACACACACACACAGACATTGTCATCTGTATATATACACCTCGCCGCGCTGAGGCGCGGCGAAAAAACCGCGCGAGATTGCTGGCTCCGTTGGCGAGGTACGCGGTCACAAACGTGCCCGGTCCCGAGCAGAATATTCCAATTTGCGAAATTGCGCGTAGTTTCGATTCGAAAGCGGGCCCTTAGCGGTAAACTGATCATCGCAACGTGTTCCACGTCAAAAGTTGGTCTAGACGAAGCACGAAGCGTCTTGCCCATTTTGGGGTACGCCCCGGCAGCGCGGATGAATCCCTGGGTCAAATCTTCGAAATTGAGTTTCCACTTGTTTCGGGAGTTTTCGACGACACGGAACACGAATCCGGTGTTGTTTTGCGATTTGGGACGCCTTTACCGTGGTTTTGGCGCCCGGCCGACTAAACATTGGGTCTTGGTTTCGAACTTCAAAATTGAGTTGACAGTTGTTTCTGGGCTTTCTGACGCCGCGAAACACGAATCCGGCGTTTGTTTCCGTGAAGGCGTATTACCGAGTAGTGAGACGAGCAACGAGTCTGCTTTGTTTCGGAGCAAGCGGAGTGCCACCCTGAAGGTCCCCTTCAGCGTTAAACTAGTCCTACTCTCTCGGCGCTCCTTTCGTTCGTCTGTGTTCAGTTGTTCATCGCGTTGATTCGGGTTTTCTTGGTGGTTGTTTGTCGTCGAGTCTTGTTGAGGATATATGGTTTATGATTTTGATTTCGGACGAGTTCTTCGACGCAAATTCAGCAAACGGATTGCCCACACAAGCGAAGTTAGGTATGATTGCAAGCAAACCTGAAGCATTCCGTACTGTTCGTCAGTCTGCCACTGAAATAGAATTTCAGATATAGGTAACTGCGAGTCGAACAAAACGGCCGAGTGCTCGCAAGTTGCATTCTACATATATTTGCAATACATCGTCAAGTAATTCGGTTTTTCACGAGATTTTATCCATCGTACGTTACACCCACTCTCCTAACGTCCACCCAGAATTCAAAATATACGGGGGAACTTCGCTCTGGTCAACTTGTCGCGTCCCGCATGATTATCTTGTTTGAACTAGCGCATTACCGTATGCTGATTACGGTAGCTGTTGATGTTTTGAATTTGAGTTGGCACTCTTTTACTGAACGTTATACGACGTTAGCTAGAAGTTACGGTAGATGCGCATGTCGTCGACTCGCGAACGGGTGATATAGTTGGAGATCTACAAGTTTGATTCATTCTTGTCGGGTGAATTTATCATCGCGGCAAGTGGATTTCTTATTGTCGTGTCGATTGATTCCTAGTCGCGCTCCCTTCCTTACGTCGTTGTTGCTAGTCGGTCGGCGTCGTCGCTAGTCGTTTCCCAGTGTACGTAGTTATGGCGTTTTGTCGCAACCTACATAGGTATTGCGTCGAGAACCTGTCGCACTGCATTTCATCGATCACGAAGCGCTAGCGCTTCTTCACGGCTCCCCCTCCTGTAGCACTCGGCATAGCTACATAGCGCTCTCGATACAACTGCTCGGCCGAGAAGGTCGGCCGGAGGAGCATGTGTATCGTGTGTTTGTATTGTTTGCTGATTTCGCTCGAAACGGACCAGCTGAAATGCCTTCGAAAACACCAAAATGCTACGCATATATAACGGACGATATTCGAACGTATT
>JASAMZ010008196.1:0-19264 GCA_030248115.1 Linhomoeus sp. GSCO2_2 | reverse complement strand
TGATGGGGACCAATTGGCAAACACAGGGCGTCACTCATCCTAGCGGCGCGCAACCTTTCAGGCCAGTCCGGACCCGGAGGAAGAGCAGTTGCGCCGATTCGAGTGCCTGCTCTGCGGGGTGGCCGTCCGCGTGTGCAAGTCGCGCGGCTACACGCGCGCGCTCGTGGGCCACGCGTGGTCGGTCCACGCGACGCTGCGCAGCCTCCAGTGCGCCCACTGTCACTACGAGGCTTCCTTCCATGTCACTACAGTGGCGCATCACGCCGCCAGCGTCCACAAACTGTCTACTCTGGAAGCCAAGGCGGCCGTGGTGGAGAGGCCCCTTCGCAGAAGCGACTTGCAGGAAGTCGCGACGACGGTGGAAGAGTGTTTTCCGGACTGGAAGCGACTGGGCGCCCAGCAGTTGGCCTGGCCCTTCGTCGCCTCCAGGGAGATTGAAGAGGACGTCGAGTAGCGCTGGCGAAAGAATTACGCGCATACCGTAGTCGGACGCATTTCCTGTGGGCACTGTATCATTGGCTACTGTAGTTCGTTGTGTTGTTGGATTTCGCGTTGTTCGGATCTGTTTCGGCGACTCGCGTTTGTTGAACTAGCGTGCGGTATGGTTGAGTGCTCGTTTGGTGGAATAATTTTGTGAAAACGTACCTGAGTATGCATCGGTAAGAACAACAAAACAAAGGCACCAGAACACGACGAACTGGAGTTGTCGTCGAATGAGTCAGCCCTGAAGTCGGTCACCGGTCGCGTTAAGCCTAAGTTTCGACTCGCCAGACTGCGACGCCGACTGACTCTTGTGCATTGTGGGCGCAGGGCGAGCCTAAGCATAGCCTGAACTGGAAGGAATATTCTGTGTTCGAAAGAAATGTTAAGAAATACGAATACCGCCATTGCTTGACACCTGTGATGTAATGCAGTTTACTTACAGTTTTAGAAATTAGAATACGCAAAAGTAAGCATTCGACTTATTTTGGCGATCGCTGCGCAGTATGAACGCGTTTACGCCTGCAAGACCATCAATATGCGCGAGTACCGAAATAAATGTGCAAGCACCAAAATATATGTTGAAATGCCGATTTATGTGTGGAAGTATCGCATGCGCAAGTACCAAAACATATGCGGAAGTGACGATTTATATGTGACCCATGATTTTCCCTTCACGCCTGTATCACCCATCGCTCACTGCAGCGAAGTTTAAGTGCTGTTATGAAACCTTCGGGGGTTGTGTATCGACGCACGATTTCCCCAAGCCAAGTGGCAAAGGCTACCAACGATGACACACACCAATAACTTCTTCAGTTTCCCCATCACCATCTACATGGGACCGCACTGCGACGTCTACTCGCTGCCGGTGTACGGTAAGGCGGTCTTCAAGATCGGCTGCGACGCCGCCGGACCCGAGACGACGGGCGACACGCGCAACTTCGTCCCCGACCACCGAAGGGAGAGCTACCTCTCCGCCTTCGTTAAGCACTACTTCCCTAAGGTGAGGGCGAATCTCGGGTTCGAACGGATAGGACACCGTGGAGTGAATACTGATTGCACCACTCGAATATGCATTCATTCATACTGCGAGCCAATCGGGCGCTAAAACGGCCGAAAGTCGAAAATTAGAATTTTCGACCCCCGACGGAGACCCGTTGCCACAGCAGAACTCAAGATTTCCTCGGCGGATTTCGGCGATTTTGGTCTTAAACGAAAGAGAACATGTTAATCTTGCCGATTTGAGATATCTGGCTCGATCCAACAACTCCCTGATTTACTAGGATTTTTGAAAGGCAAATTTTTGTCAAAAAATCACTTTCGGCTACCGTAACCCGAGAACGCGTCGGCCGATTGGCTCGGGATTTTTTGTCCCCTCTTCGTCTCGTCGAGGACTACAACATATCCAAAGGGCATCAAAATCGGCCCATTATTCCAGAAAGTAGCAGCTGCTGAACACCCTCCCAGTAAGTAAAAATTCAAATTTTTGAATTTTTCTCAAAATTTTTCCACCACGCGAAAAAAATGAAGGTCCGTCCACACCTACTATCCCTCGAGAGCTATCGATTAAAAAAAAACCCCGTCCAAATCGGATGAACCACGCGCGAGAAATCTTGGGTGGAAAAAGTTAGTCGGTAGCAGCTCCACTATAGCACTCCGCCCCTTTTGGGGTCGGAGTGCTAAAAAGCTTCGCGACATTTGAACGACTCTGAACAAAAGCTTCATTGATATTCAAGGAGTGCCGAAACGATTGCGTTCGTTAGAAGAGCGAGTTTGGATGAGAGTGACTATGCAGCTTCAAAACGGCCTGTCTCCTGTCTTATCCGTCTCATCCCAATCCACGTGGCAGCGCTCGTGCAGAGCGCGTGGCGTCGGTCGCGTCAATCTCGATCGGCACGCCCAATAGCGGAGTACGCACGCTGACACTAAACAGCCAACGTCGCATCACTCTGTTGGGTGGCCGCGAAGAAAGCCCTGTAGTTGTCGAAATTCCTGAGTGCAGCGTAGTGAGTTTCTTCCTGACGCGATGGAAGGTCACCCGATCCAGGAAACCTTCTTCGACGCCCCACAACCGGTTTGTCGTCTTTAGTTCATTGCTCGCCATTGTCGACACCTCTACTCTCTGCCAGAATTGAACGACGACGGCGAAATTTCAGCTGATGAAGCGAAAGCGATCTGGGTCCTTTCATGGTCAAAAGGCCTTTGAGAGTCCTCTGCAGCAGTCGCTGTCGGGCGTCTGCAGTGGTGGCTGCGCTTGCACTCCTAAGCGCCAGTGGGGTTGGCTCTTCAGCCCTTCTTGGAGTCAGCAGGCCACTGGCCCCTTCCTGGCCAGCCCTCCTGTTCCATGGCAGTCTATGATGGGATTTCCTGGCGCCATCTTTGGTTCCCCAGTGGTGTCGTCTACGCCGCGCATCTGCGAAGTGCGCCAAGTGGGAGGAGACGGAGATGCAGAGTGAGCAATTCAACTCGTCTGTGCTTGTCTTCGCAAACAGTGGGTTGGTGTGCTTTAGAGTGGACGGCGATATTCCCGGGCAGTCCAAGAGCGACGAGGGAATGAACGGGCCTGTGGGGCGAGAGCCAAATCCAAGCGGGAACTCGAGTGAGTTATTCAAATTCTTATAGACGAGTGCAACTGACGCAATGTGATCATGTGGCCTTATTATTCGCTGCTGAAACTATCGTTTGTCACTAATCCATGTTCGCACTCTCTCCCAGCTGCTGAGAAGGCCTGTTGCCGTCTGTGCCTGGCCGACGGGAAGTTGGAGCTCTACGAGCGCGAACTGCGACGTGTGCACGTCATTGACAGTCACCTGAAGAAGACGAAAGTGCGCGTCCAGTGCCTCCTCTGCACCTTCGTCCACAAGTCGAGTGCTACTGCCTTGAAGAAGCATCTGAAGACGACGCACCGAGTGGAGAACGAGCAGTTCCTTATGGCGACTGTCGAGCGCGGAAGCGACAGCGCCGCCGAAGTGGAAGAGCTCGTCGCCTTGTGCTTCCCAGCGGAAGAGAAGGCGAAAGACGGATCCGACGGTATCGACCACATCGGGCTCTCGCCCGTCGATAGGGTGGAAGCGGCCATTGAGATGCAGGAGGAGGAAGTCGAGGACTACAAGGATATGTTTCTCCAGGGAGACAACGAGAAGCGAGTTGAGGTAGCTAGCTAATAGGTCGATTCCTCTGTGACATGGCAAACGTTCTCTTCTCCTCGTCACAGGACGCGACACGCGACGACGACGACTTCGGAAGCGAGGGCCGTCGATTCACCTGCCAGCTGTGCGAGGCGCGCATCCGTGCGCCCGCCCACCGCGGCTTCACCTCCAACCTGATCTCGCACGCGTGGATCAAGCACTGCCTTGTGCGCTCCGTCCGCTGCGCCCACTGCCCCTACGCCACGGCCTTTCGCCCCAATACGCTGGCCGGCCACGCCTCCAGCCGCCACGGGCTGAGCGCACAGGAGGCCAGACAGTCGGCTGTGGAACTCGCCATAACAAAGGAGCAGAAAGACATCGTGCTGTCCACATTCGAGAGTTGCTTTCCCGACTGGAATCGGAGTGGACAAGAGAGCATTCGTTGGCCCGTCCCGCCCGGCAGATTTGTGGAAGCCCCAGAGGAGAACGCGACGGTACGCAGTACGTACAGCAGTACAGCGATTGGTCGCGAGGCTGGGGGGGGGGGGGGGGGGGGGGGGGGGTTCGACTGAGATTTCGGAGGAGGGGGGTAACGAGAACAAGAATCCTGTTCTTGAAGCTCGCTAAAAAAATAGCCAAAATGCCTAAAAATTGCCATAAAGTCGCCAAAAATGCATCTTTTTACTCAAGCAAATTGTACCAAAATGACTCAAAATTGCTCAAAAATAGCGCCGCAGGCGAAAATTTTTGCCAATTTTACGTCGATATCCTGATTTAGAGGGGGGGGGGGGGGGGGGGTAACTCGAATCTCGGCTAGGGAGGGGGGGGGGGGGGGGGTTAACAAGAATTTTGTTCTTGTTGGCCGTTGGTAGGGGGTGTGTGGGGGGGGGCGGGGCCCCCCCCCCCCCCCCCCCCCCAATCGAAACTATGCCTACGTGGGCCGTTGCGTAAACAGACACGTTTCATTAGCCTTAAGTACAATGCCGTACAGTTGAAAACTGGAGTTCAGCAGTTGAATGTTTCCAAAAGTTACTAGGAGTTTCAGGTTGCCACTGCCAGTGAGGGTCGGACCAGCGACAGCCATCACGTGGAGGACGCCTCTGGCAGCATTGACGACAAGGATGGCGTTTTGGACACGGTGGCTGCAGCCCTGGACTTCAGCCGAAATGTGGTAAGGAAAGGAACCTGCGCTGTGATGGGGATCAATTAGCAAACACAGGGCGTCACTCATCCTAGCGGCGCGCAACCTTTCAGGCCAGTCCGGACCTGGAGGAGCACCAGTTGCGCCGATTCGAGTGCCTGCTCTGCGGGGTGGCCGTCCGCGTGCGCAAGTCGCGCGGCTACACACGCGCGCTCGTGGGTCACGCGTGGTCGGTCCACGCGACGCTGCGCAGCCTCCAGTGCGCCCACTGCCCATACGAGACGTCCTTCCATGTCACTACAGTGGCGCAGCACGCCGCCAGCGTCCACAAACTGTCTACTGTGGAAGCCAAGGCGGCCGTGGTGGAGAGGCCCCTTCGCAGAAGCGACTTGCAGGAAGTCGCGACAACGGTGGAAGAGTGTTTTCCGGACTGGAAGCGACTGGGCGCCCAGCAGTTGGCCTGGCCCTTCGTCGCCTCCAGGGAGATTGTAGAGGACGTCGAGTAGCGCTGGCGATAGAATTACGCGCATACCGTAGTCTGACGCATTTCCTATGGGTACTGTATCATTGGCTACTGTAGTTCGTTGTGTTGTTGGATTTCGCGTTGTTCGGATCTGTTTCGGCGACTCGCGTTTGTTGAACTAGCGTGCGGTATGGTTGAGTGCTCGTTTGGTGGAATAATTTTGTGAAAACGTACCTGAGTATGCATCGGTAAGAACAACAAAACAAAGGCACCAGAACACGACGAACTGGAGTTGTCGTCGAATGAGTCAGCCCTGAAGTCGGTCACCGGTCGCGTTAAGTCTAAGTTTCGACTCGCCAGACTGCGACGCCGACTGACTCTTGTACATTGTGGGCGCAGGGCGAGCCTAAACATAGCCTGAACTGGAAGGAATATTCTGTGTTCGAAAGAAATGTTAAGAAATACGAATACCGCCATTGCTTGACACCTGTGATGTAATGCAGTTTACAGTTTACAGTTTTAGAAATTAGAATACGCAAAAGTAAGCATTCGACTTATTTTGGCGATCGCTGCGCAGTATGAACGCGTTTACGCCTGCAAGACCGTCAATATGCGCGAGTACCGAAATAAATGTGCAAGCACCAAAATGTGTTGAAATACCGATTTATGTGTGGAAGTATCGCTTATATGCGCAAGTACCAAAATATATGCGGAAGTGACGATTTATATGTGACCCATGATTTTCCCTTCACGCCAGTATCACCCATCGCTCACTGCCGCGAAGTTAAGTGCTGTTATGAAACCTTCGGGAGTTGTGTATCGACGCACGATGTCTCCAAGCCAAGTGGCAAAGGCCACCAACGATGACACACACCAATAACTTCTTCAGTTTCCCCATCACCATCTACATGGGGCCGCACTGCGACGTCTACTCGCTGCCGGTGTACGGTCAGGCGGCCTTCAAGATCGGCTGCGACGCCACCGGACCCGAGACGACGGGAGACACGCGCAACGTCGTCCCCGACCACCGAAGGGAGAGCTACCTCTCCGCCTTCGTCAAGCACTACTTTCCCAAGGTGAGGGTGAATCTCGGGTTCGAACGGATGCGACACCATGGAGTGAATACTGATTGCACCACTCGAATATGCATTCATTCATACTGCGAACGTGAAACATCTTCAGCGTTTGGTATGACGTAACAGCACGGCACCCTTGCAGGCCCATGGACCCGTACTGGAGACGAAGACCTGTCTCTATACGATGACCAACGACCGTCACTTCGTGGTGGACAGTCTCGCCTCCAGGGGGCATCCCAACATCTTCGTCTGTGTCGGCGCCGGCCATGGATTCAAGTGGGCTACTTTTTATAATCTTGTAATTACCTGAACTCAATTGGAAAGCGTTTACAAGTAAATGTGTATGTGGTACTCTGTGGACTTGTCCGGCCGGCTGTGCTGGCAGTTGGTTTGAGTCGGATCAAAGCCGCACGCAATTACAGGTTGGGGGGTGGGTGGTTTTGTTTGTGTTTGGTTTTTTGGTTGGGGTTGTGTTGGTTTGGGGGGGTTGGGGGGGTGTTGGTTTGTTGTTGGGTGTTTTTTTGTGGTGTCTTTTTCTGGTTTTTTTGGTGTGATGTACTCGAGTGTCGAAGAGACTTGTATGATATAGTCGAGTCTATTGCTGTCTTGTGCTCTTTTGTTCTGATCATTATTCTCTGACATCATGTTGGGAGTCGCTCTTAGAGAGTTCTGGTTGATGCTCGAAATGGCTAGTTCTATTATTTCATTTTCTATTTCTATTTTCTTTGGTCGATAGACCAACATGTTGGTGAGGGTTGTTTTGCTTTTTTCTTTGTTCTTCAGGGTCAGAAGGAGGGCTCCTCTTCTCCCACCGCCACGCGCGATTTTTTTTCGCGATTTTTTCGGCATCTTTTTTTCTCCCTTTTTCTCAAATTTATATTTATCTTTTTTTTTGTTTTCTTTTTTTTTTTTAATTTTGTTGCGGGCCCTGCCGGCGCCTCCCGCTGTCGAATCGGGACGCGCGCTCCGTTTGCTTCTCTTATATTATCGGGAGTTCTGGATTTCTTTTTGTTTCTTTGGAGTTTTTCTGGTCTTCTTTTTTTTGTGGTGGGGTGGTTGTGTTGCTTTTTCTGTTTGGTGTGTGGTGGTGTTGTTGGTCGTCGTTGGTGTTCTTGCCTTCAACTAGCAAGCGGTCCAACACTATTGTCATTACAAAACCCACGACCCAATGGAATCAGCCCACTAAGACTTGGCTAACATACAACTCTAGCCGCAACACTCGGTGCCCACTACATAATTATGTATCTACAGGTTCGCCGCCGTGTTCGGCAAGATTCTGTCCGAGATGGCCGCCAAAGGAGGGACCAAAACGGATATTTCTGGACTGACCTTGGGCCGGCCCGCCATCACCGACCCAAACTACCCCTTCTGGCGAGATCCAGCAGCCGTAGCGAAGATTTAGGGAAGTGTTCAACGCAGGAAGAAGACAACGTTCCGTGATGATCTAAGCGAAACATGACCGACTGTGAAAAAACCTTCACTGGTATTCATGGAGTGGCGAAACGATTTTCGTTAGATGAGAGACACTATGCAGCTTCAGAACGGCCTGTCTCCTGTCTTATCCGTCTCATCCCAATCCACGTGGCAGCGCTCGTGCAGAGCGCGTGGCGTCGGTCGCGTCAATCCGCGTCAATCTCGATCCGCACGCCCAATAGCGGAGTACGCACGCTGACACTAAACAGCCAACGTCGCATCACTCTGTTGGGTGGCCGCGAAGAAAGCCCTGCAGTTAGTCGAAGTTTCTGAGTGCAGCGTAGTGAGTTTCTTCCTGACGCAATGGAAGGTCACCCGTTCCAGGAAACCTTCTTCGACGCCCCACAACCGGTTTGTTGTCTTTAATTCATTGCTCACCATTGTCGACACCTCTACTCTCTGCCAGAATTGAACGACGACGGCGAAATTTCAGCTGATGAAGCGAAGGCGATCTGGGTCCTTTCATGGTCAAAAGGCCTTTGAGAGTCCTCTGCAGCAGTCGCTGTCGGGCGTCTGCAGCGGTGGCTGCGTCTGCACCCCTCAGCGCCAGTGGGGCTGGCCCTTCAGCTCACATTGGAGTCGGCAGGCCGCTGTCCCCTTCCTGGCCAGCCCTCCTGTTCCATGGCAGTCTATGATGGGACTTCCTGGCGGCCTCTTTGGTTCCCCGGTGGTGTCGTCTACTCCACGCATCTGCGAAGTGCGCCAAGTGGGAGGAGACGGAGAAGCAGAGTGAGCGATTCAACACTTTATCTGCGCTTGACTTCGTAAACGATGGGTTTGGGTGTTTTAGAGTGGACGGCGATATTTCCGGGCAGTCCAAGAGCGACGAGGGGGTGAATGGGCCTGTGGGACGAGAGCCAAATCCAAGCGTGAAGTCGAGTAAGTTATTTCAAATCCGTATAGACGAGTGCAACTGACGCAATGTGATCATGTGGCCTTATTATTCGCTGTTGAAACTATCGTTTATCGATAATTCGTGTTCACATTACTCTCCTAGCTGCTGAGAAGGCCTGCTGCCGTCTGTGCCTGGCCGACGGGAAGTTGGAGCTCTACGAGCGCGAACTGCGACGTGCGCACGTGATTGACAGCCACCTGAAGAAGACGAAAGTGCGCGTCCACTGCCTTCTCTGCCCCTTCGTCCATAAGTCGAGTGCTACCGCGTTGAAGAAGCATCTGAAGGCGACGCACCGAGTGGAGAACGAGCAGTTCCTTATGGCGACGGTCGAGCGCGGAAGCGACAGCGCCGCCGAAGTGGAAGAGCTCGTCGCCTTGTGCTTCCCAGCGGAAGAGAAGGCGAAAGACGGGTCCGACGGCATCGGCCATTGAGATGCGGGAGGAGGAATGCGAGGATTACAAGGACATGTTTCTCCAGGGAGACAACGAGAAGCGAGTTGAGGTAGCCTATTACCTAATACAGAAGGTGGCCTTATCTATCATCGGAAACGTTCTCTTCCCCTCGTCACAGGACGCGCTATGCGACAACGACGACTGCGCCAGCGACGGCCGTCGTTTCACCTGCCAGTTGTGCGAGGCGCGCATCCGGGCGCCCGCCCACCGCGGCTTCACCTCTAACCTGATCTCGCACGCGTGGATCAAGCACTGCCTTGTGCGCTCCGTCCGCTGCGCCCACTGCCCCTACGCCACGGCCTTTCGCCTCAACACGCTGGCCGGCCACGCCTCCAGCCGTCATGGACTCAGCGCCCAAGAAGCTAGAGAGGCGGCGGTGGAACTTCCCATCACCAAGGAGCAGAAAGACATCGTGCTGGCAACCTTCGAGAGTTGCTTCCCCCACTGGAATCGGAGTGGAAAGGAAAGCATTCGATGGCCCATCTCTCCCGACAGATTTGTGGAAGCTCCAGAGGAGAACGCGACGGTACGCAGTGCAGTGCACCGTGGGCTTTTGTGTGCGCAGACACGTTTCATTAGCCTTACGTACAAAGCCGTGCAGCTGGAAACTGAAGTCCAGCTCTAACGTGCCCCGAAATAGGCAGACTTACATTGCAGATGGCTGGCACTTTCAATCATTTCTAGATTAGCGGCAGTCGTCATGTGGAGGGCGCCTGTGACAGCATAGAGGACAAGGATGGAGTTCTGGAGACGGCAGCAGCACTGGATTTAACCAGAACTGTGGTAAGGAAATGCACCTATGGTGAGGACGAGTTCAGCGACCTTCTCTTATCGCAGTGACGCGCAACCTTTCAGGCCAGTCCCGACTTGGAGGAGCAGCAGTTGCGCCGCTTCGAGTGCAGTCTCTGCGGGGTCGCCGTCCGAGTGCCCAAATCGCGCGGCTACACGCGCGCGCTGGTGGGCCACGCGTGGTCGGTCCACGCGACGCTACGCAGCCTCCAGTGCGCCCACTGTCACTACGAGGCTTCCTTCCACGCCCCCACGGTGGTGCAGCACGCCGCCAGCGTCCACAAGCTGTCTTCTGTGGAAGCCAAGGCGGCCGTAGTGGAGAGACCCCTTCGCAGAAGCCACTTGCAGGAGGTGGAAACGACGGTGGAAGAGTGCTTCCCCGACTGGAAGCGTCTGGGAGCCCAGCAGCTAACCTGGCCCTTCGTCGCCTCCAGGGAGATCGTAGACGACGTCGAGTAGTGATGACGACGAGACGAGGCGCGCACACCGTAGCCGGACGCATTCCTATGGGCACTGTATAGACTACTGTTTTTCGTTGTTGTTGAATTTTGTGTTATTCGGTCGTGTTTCGGCGGCTCGCGTTTGTCGAACTAGCGTGCGGTATGGTTGAGCGCTCGTTTGGTGGAATAATGTTGTGAATACGTACCCAAGTATGTAGGTATGCATCGGTAACAGCAACAAAACAAAGGCGCCAGAACACGACGAATTGAAGTTATCGTCGAATGGGTTAGCTCCCGGGTGTTTGTGACCATGCGTTTGAGGTGCCGCAGAACGACATTCACACTCAGTGCTGGAGAATTGCTGTAGCATAGCGCACCCAGCTTATTGACGTTAGACAGATTGAAACGTTTATTGCAGCGCACAGGCTAAAGCCGAGCATCAATGAATCGCTACCTAAGCTTTGTACCATCCCAATTGCTCAGAGGCAGATCAGTCCGACGTCGCTCTCGTGATCGCAGTCTGCGCGCTCAGCGTCCATTTCCTTGTAGCAGTTGAGAAGGGAATCTTCGTCTCCCCAACAGTCGACTTCGTGCACCAGAATCGGCCCTGATCCGGTTCCCTGCCCTTTCACTGCCACATAGGCGCGCTCCCTGAAATCAACTTCAGTTGTTTCAGAGGTCAACACTTGTGGCGGTTATGCGCAATAGAATTCCCACCAAGGCAGTCCCATCTGTCTGCAGGCGACCTGCGCCTCCTCTCTCCAGAAGCCGTCTCTACACAGAGTTCCGAACCGTCCATCGATGTACATCTCCAATCTGCCCCGGTTGCCGCTCTCGCCATTCACGAGGCGAAGAAATCCGTTTGGATGCCTGTGCCATTGCAACGTCAATACTTTATGTTGTATGTGCGCCAGTCAAACAAACGCCAGTGTAGCCAAATTAGAATAAATAGAACAGCTATGTAACAGACAAACCCGCTGCCATTAAACGGGTGGTGGGATGGATCACATTTAAAACGGCACTCATCACATATAATTCGGGTGTTGGCACATATAAAACGGGACTGTCACATATAAATCGGCACTACCACAAATACCCAACAGTTGCACATATAAATCGGCACAATCACATATAAATCGGCACAATCGCATATAAATCGGTACTATCGCATATGAATCGTGACTTTCACATATAATCGGCCGCTCGGCGTGTCTGTTCCCCTGCTTACAGAGAATCAACTGGCACACGAACTAGAGTGTTTGTGTCAGCAGACGAGCGCTTGTGTGTGTCTGGTGACCAGGCAAAATACGTCTTCAAAGTGAAGGTTGTCGCAAGCGCTAGCTGGGAAGGGGCACAGCCGGCCTAAGCAAGAGGCAAAGCATATGGGGGAGCGTGCATCCCACTAAAAGTTTGCACTAAAACTCGGTCGACGTCGCTCCGCGCGCCCCTTAACGCCCGCCGCGCGTTAAGCCTAAGCTTCGACCCGCCAGACTGCGACGTCGACTGACTCTTGTGCATGGTGGGCGCAGGGCGAGCCTAAGCATAGCCTGATTTGGAAGGAATATTCTGTGTCCGAAAGAAATGTAACGAAACGCGAGACGGCCATTGCTTCCAGGGTGTCATACTGGAATTCATTTTAATTCTAGTATAGTATAGTATAGTATGGAGGAGTGATTTTCAATTATAGTATAGTATAGTATTACCATTTTCTGTGAATTGTAGTATAGTATAGTACAGTATAGGCGGCAATTCATGAATTGTACCTAGTATAGTACTAGAATAGACTTCCAGTATAGAAGTCTCTGAAAAGTGTCAAAACCATGTCCAAAACGCCAGCTTTAATGCCCTCAATTGTCCACTTAAGGCCGCAATGGTTGTATATCTGCTCCATTTGCAAAAGTTTCATGCAATTTTACTGAACATTGGAACAAATTTGGTCAGAATACAGCAGCGCACTGCTAAATTCGCAGTGGAAATCGATAGAATCTATACTGTAATACCATTCCAGTATGGTTTGATTTCTAGTATAGTATAGTATAGTATGAGTGAAAAATTTCGAATTCTAGTATAGTATAGTATAATACTGGACTGCCAAAACTAATTGTAGTACTATACCAGTATGGTTATACTGTACTATACTATACTATAATACTGGAATTATTATAGTACAGTATGACACCCTGATTGCTTCACACATGTAATCTAATGCAATTTTCAGTTTGACAATACCCACTAGAGATGCAATCGGTTCATTTAACGGCCGCTACCCATTATGAACGCGTCTTCGCCTACAAAAGCATTAATATGTGCTAGTACCGAAATATATGTGCAAGCACCAAATTATATGTGCAAGTACCGATTTACATATATGTGGAAGTGCCGCTTATATGCGCAAGTTCCAGAATATATGTGGGAGTACCGATTTATATGTGACGTGTCCCGTTTTATATGTGACCCGTCATTTTCCCCCCATTCGTATCAGTTATTGTCTCATCTAAATTGTCAAGTTGAAACATTTTGCCTCCCAGCTTTGCTCACTCTGCAGGTGTAGCAGTCGCAGAAGTGGTCGGCGCTGTGGTTGTCACTGCAGTTGAAGTAGTAGTGGTAGTGTCCGCGCTAGTAGGCGCTGCAGTGGTGGTGTGCGCCATCATGGGTTTGGCGCACTGAACCCCCGCGTCTGCCCCGTGGGTACAGCTCTCTGGAAGGCATGGCGTCGGCCTGCCATTCTCGCACTCCTTTAGACTGCTCTCGTGGCCTTCGCAGCGCAGTCCAGCCAACCAGATCGTCTGCTGGGGGCGTCCTTGGCCCCGTCTCTTCCCCTTGGCTCGTCTCCTGTGGTGGTATAGACCCTTCGTAGATTAGGCTGTTTGCCAGTGGCGACGACAGAAAGTAGCGCTCACGTCTGGAAGCCCAGCTGGCGACAGGCGACTTCGGCGTCCCTCCTGTCGAAGCCCTCTCTGCAGACGGTGCCCCACTGTCCGCGCCAGTAGACCTCTAGTCGGCCCTGAACATGGTGCCTGCTCTCTTTCTTCTCGACAAGTCTGAGAGCGCCGCCCCGAGGTCGAGAAGGGCGGAGCTTCGGATTCTGGTCAATGGAGCTGAACTCGAGAAAATACAACAGACAGACTATTGCTAACTGGCGAGCATCAATCAAGTCTACATAAGTATATCTATCTTTATATATTGTACCTTTTCTATACATTGTACCTTTTCGATTCCAAGCCCTCTTCGACAGACACAATGACTGAAGCATAGCTAACGCAAAAGAATAAGACGAAGTGACAATACATTTTCCTGCCGATTATTCGACCCTGAGGGCAATAGCGAGAAATAACACTTACTATTAAACTTTTAGTAGATCCCGCTGTGTTTGCTGCCATGAAGTGACAGTATGAAGTGACACGAAGTCGATTGCTTGTGAATTCATTGACCTCGTGGAACTCATCCACATTGCGTCTGTTTGTGCAGCTGCGCATTAGGCACTCCCACTGCGTCAGAAATTTTTGATATGCGTTACCGTCAAGGAATTAATGAGTTGGTTGTGGAGAGTTTGGGTAAACAATGGGCCAGAAACGCGCGTACACCTAGTACAGTAGGCATATACGTACGTGTACACAGCATTTGTCTTGAATGCGCCTAATCAAGGTCAGTTGCTTTCGATCCCAAAGTTCAGCTATTTACAAGAGGCATCGCAGGCAGACATCAAGAGACTTTGTCGCCTGTCATTTGATTCTCTTCACTTCGCTGTTGCCGCCACATTCGGGTGTAGATTCCGTTTTCCTTGCTCAGCAGCTCGGAATGCCTGAGCGGAGGGAAGGAATGTTCCATCTTCTCTACAAATAAATGTGCACGAGTTAAACGGCCGTTCGTGCGCGGAGACGAGCAAGTCGACTGTGTTAGCAGAGAGTTACAGTACTCCCACCTTCCCCTCTCGACGATTTCTCCGTTGTCGAGCACGAGAATCTGATGTGCGCCCACGACGGTAGATAGTCGGTGGGCGACGACGACGGTGGTTCTGCCGGCGCAGATGCCCTGCAGCGACGACTGGATGTTGCGCTCCGTCGTCGTGTCCAGCGCCGACGTCGCCTGCAGGAGTTACGTATGTACGTAGAGACCGAATCGGTCAGTCATCATGGACGCTCAGCGGCGCTCATAGACACATGCATAATTGCAATGCGAAGCTACAGTGGGAAGCACTAACTTCGTCCAGGAGCACAATGGCGGGCGCTTTCAGCATGGTCCTGGCGATGGCGACGCGCTGCTTCTCGCCGCCGCTCAGCTTCAGTCCTCGCTCGCCCACGACGGTGTCGTACTCTGCGGAAGTTGCTCAGAAATGTAGAAGGAAATGCATAAAGGTACAAGACAGTCTAACGACATCAGTCACGTGAGGCGCCTTTTATTTAAGTGATGAGTTGCTGTTTGTCCTTTGCTGGGCGATAGCCGAACTGTCAAGTCACACACACTCACGTTCTGGGAAGGATAGAATGCGGAAGTGTATGTCGGCGGCCTTGGCGGCGTCGACGACCTCTCTGTTGTGGGCGTCTTGTCGTCCGTAGCGTATGTTGTACTCGATGGTGTCGTTGAACAGCACCGTGTCCTGCGGCACCACGCCGATGTGACTGCGCAGAGACTGCTGGGACACCTGCAGACTGCGGGCTTCGCGAGAGAGAATATCAGCAGTGTATACCATGCCGCATGCAATTTAACGCAACTGTGGACGAACACGACTTGGGTATATAGCACCTTTGCAATATTCTGCCCGTCAATGAGAATGGCACCCGAGTGCACGTCGTAGAACCGTTGGAGCAGACGCACCACCGTAGTTTTGCCAGCGCCAGATGGCCCAACCTGGAAAACCAAGATGTTTAGGGCTCGGGGGCAGTGTTGTGTCTCTGCGCACAATAATGAATGAAGTAGCGCCTACCAAAGCCGTCGTCTGCCCAGCTTCTGCCACAAAAGAGAGGCGTTTGAGAACGGGTTTCTCGGGCGAATAAGAGAACTCCACGTTGCGGAACTCAATGCGACCTTCGGAGACTCTCAACTGCCTCGCGTTGGGAACGTCTTGAATCTACGTAAACGAACGCGTCAGCAATTTTCGTTGAGATTGAATCGAACATACAAAATCTCTGAAACCTCCGGAGTCACGCTCAGCAAGTCGAGCATATTCTCCATGTCGACCACCGCTTGGACGATCAATCTGGAAAACTGATTCTAGTGAACACACTCCATCACTTCTTCAAAGTCGTCACAATTATCGTACCTGTAGAATGTGCCGATGAAGTTCAGCGGCGTGTACAGCTGCATGACGTAGGTGACGAAGAGGACGAAGTCGCCGATGTCCAAGTGGTAGCTTCCTGAAGAGAGGAAAGTTGCCATAGGGTCCACTGTGACGACTTGGTGCGTGACAGATGTCTTCCTCTCACCCTCTAGCACCATCCAGGCGCACATTGCCATCCCGATGAGAAGGCCGGCGATGATGACGACGCCCTGCGAGAGGTTGAGCAGAACCAAGGACGCCTGAGTAGTCCACTGAGCGCTCTGAAGAACCGTTGTCAACTCAGGTGTCGAAATCGGTGGAACGGAATACTAAATGCCGCTATAACTAAACAGCGCGCGACCTGCCACTTGAGAATTGCGATCCGATAATGGTCGGCCTCGAAGCTCTCGGCGTTGTGGTTCTTCACCTGAAACAAGCTCTGCTGTTCGGCGATTCGTTTTAACTGTTGGTTATCGACCATCGTGCGACGTTCGAAGAGCAGACCTGCCACCAACGTGTCCTACTACAATTCAAAATGAATTGTAGTATAGTATAGTATAGTATAGCCCTGCAGATTCTTATTGTACAGGGTTCTCTTTATAAACTGACCGGTCGGGAACTCGAATAACTTCCGTACCGGTGCATCGATTTTAATGAAACTTGTACCAACTTGAGTTCCATATGTAGGAAAGCTCGCGTTAAATTTTTACGGAAATTGGCCACTCATAGCGACCACGCCACCGCTTGAAAGAAGGTCTACTTTTCCAATAGGAGCCGTTCTTCCTGGCCGAAGAGGAGGAAGTCCTGGTGGAGGACGAGGATCTGCAGCAGGACTTCCTTTCCTCCTCTTCGGCCAGGAAGAACGGCTCCTATTGAAAAGTAGACCTTCTTCCAAGTGGTCGCGTAGTCGCTACGAGTGGCCAATTTCCGTAAAAATTTAACACGAGCTTTCCTACATATGGAACTTAAGTTGGTTCAAGTTTCATTAAAATCGATGCACCGGTACAGAAGTTATTCGAGTTCCCGACCAGTCAGTTTATAAAAAAAACCCTGTAGTATAGTATAGTATAGTATGGCATCCTGGAAATGCATTGTAGTATAGTACTACAATCCTAATTGTAGTATAGAGGTACCAATAACGGCTAGAATTAGGGCCAATTGTTCTAAATCTTGTTCAGATATATTTGATAGGAGACATAGTGAAGCTGTATTAGCATCATTAGCGGCATGTGATGAGTCGACTAGCAGCCTCTGGACATCAAATTGGTTATATGTGAAACATAAACTCCAAAATGTTTGAAGAATTCACTGTTTTCCTCTATACAGCAATTAATTGTAGTATAAACTACAATTAATTGTAGTATAGGCCGAATTGTAGTATAGTATAGTATAATACTACAATTCCGGTCAGAATTGTAGTATAGTATAGTATGCTATACTATACTATACTATACTATTATACTACAATTCATTATAGTATAGTAGGACACGTTGCCTGCCACTGCCCCGAGCATTCGCAATTGTCTTGTCTTTGTTTTGTCAATCTGTGTCACACATATGGCTGATTTTATCAATTAGCTTTGTCTTGTCTTCGCGCCAACCCGAGACTATCTAAGACAAGACTGCCTTGACTTGTTGGACAATTTATGCAGTTTAAATTGCTAACGAGACGACTACTGCCCTTTAAGGACAATGGCATGCGTGCCAAAGAGCCAAAGAGCAAAGAGCAAAGACACATTTTCGGATTTGGGATTTCAGACTACACACCAACTACACACCAAATTTCAGCTCAATTGATTGTAAACTGATTTCGCGTATATTGGCCATTTCTTCAAATATAGATTACAACATATTGAGCTGAGATTTGTTGTGTAGATAAATGGTACAAAGTCAAATACTTTATTCAATTACACCAACTTTGTACGATGTCGCGTTCGACTGCAGCGCAACGTTAGTTGTCCGAAGCACTAAAACTTACAGAGACGTGAAAGAATTTTGAAACCTCTCTTCTGATATGTGATCGGCATCCCATTCCGAAAATGTGTTAAGTACAGGTGTCCCACGGTGGGTGTTTCAACTTTGATGAGCTCTCGCGCGCCGCTGCGTTGGCCGATTTTGCTGAAATCGTGCACATAAGTGCTACCAAGTGTAACTTAGACACCTGCAAAATTTCAGCGCCCTACACTAATTCACACGTGAATCCGGCCCCAAAGCGCATAAGATGACAATTTGTGTTGGCTCGTTGGCTTGTGGCAGCTACACAGCTGGCTTAGTTGCAGCTACTTTGGCGCGACTTGTACCACCACAAAGAAGACAAGTTGAGCTTTTGAGCGGTGTTGGAACGAGCATCGTAGCTTGTAGCACGCTCTCGAACAATCGAATCAAAGCTAGTTGCAAACCCGATAATCAGGCCCCACCAGCTGCTCTTGCTGCTGCAGGGCCTCCTCCACGAGGCCCAACGTCTTTGACGAATTATTCGTTTTGGGACTGGATTCACGCGCGAATGAGTGTAGAGAGCTGATATTTTGCAGATGTCTAAGTTACACTTGGTAGTACTAATGTACAAAATTTCACCAAAATCCGTATCAACGCGTGGCGTCCGGGCTCATCAAAGTTGAAACACACACCGTGGGACACCCTGTATGTGCCGAATCGCGAAATCGCAAAGATCCGCTAAACGGATCAAATAAATCCGCCTAATGTTCCGCTGATCAATATAACGTTAAGCGCCGAAATATGTGTATTAGCGCTTCAGCATCTCTATTTAACCTCAGCAGATCCTAACCATTCGTTCTCAGCCGTCTGCAAACCTCAAACCAAACAAGCAGCGGATTGCTTCCCAATCGAATATACCTCTCCTCTCCCCCTCCCCCCCCCCCGCTCTCCTCTCGCAAACCAACCGTCTCGAAGCTCGAGCAGGGAGTCGACCGATTTGGCTCTGACATCGTTCGAGGACGTTTTCCCCTCGTCGAAACTTCGTGCGCCATTCCGTCATGGCGAAGATTGCACCTGAATGACTAAGACTTCCATTGCACAAGAAGACGGGTGATATTGCTTGCACTCAGTTACCCAGATAGAGTAACATGGTGCCGAAGACGAGGAGGCCGAACCAGATGTGGAAGGAGCAGGCAAGTAGGCGACGGCCAGCCAATGTGGAGCGAAGGTGGGCGCGATTTGGAAGGCGACCATGCTGAACTTCCATTGTGAGATGGGTTACTCCAACGCCAAACTATGATCGATACAACGACATCCATACAACGTGTTCTACTATACTATAATGAATTGTAGTATAATAGTATAGTATAGTATAGTATGGCATACTATACTATACTCATTTGTCCGCAATTGTAGTATTATACTATACTATACTACAATTCAGTCCTATACAATTAATTGTAGTATATACTACAATAATTGTATGTATAGGGAAATCTGCAAGTTAAGGAATAATTTAGAGGTATTTGCCTGATGGGGTGGTTGATTCTGTGTCAAGAGGCTGTTATTCGACTAAGCGCACGCTGCAAATGATGGTATTACAGTAATTTCTGTGGTCTGTTGAGGATATTTTGAGGAATATTGGTCTTGTGGCCACGTCTAGCCACGATTTTGGCTTTTTCTGGTACTTGTATACTACAATTAGAGTATTTGTAGTACTATACTATAATGCACT